>CACRXP010000188.1:479942-496490 GCA_902702965.1 Spirometra erinaceieuropaei | reverse complement strand
GCGTCATTTAAATAATATTTTTACAGATTGAACCAACCCACCCCAGCGCGATCCTCAGTTTGACTGGGTCGTCCTCCAATTCCCTGTTTTGATTCTTAACAAGTTGTTCCATGTCCAATAAGCGTGCGTTTAAGTCGTTAACGGCCAAGATCGACAGTTTTCTGGCATCAGACTCAATCATTTGTTTCTCGGTTTCTCTGGCTAGTTCCGATTTCAAACCATCAACCTTAAATTCAAAAGGCAGGCTGTATTGACCATACGATACAACCTGTGCTTTAAAACCGTAAATACTAAAGTGTAAATGATCGTAAGATCTGCAAGTAGGCTACTGTAGTTTGTATATGTTAGTTGAATCACAGAAAAATCCTCATGCATTAAGGACGGTTCTAGTAATGAAAGCTGTCCTATATTTCTTAACTAATCAAAGAAAACACCCTCAACTGCTACCGGCTGCAAAAAAGACAATCTTTTGTTATTCATGATCAGAACAGATTGATGTAATTTTTTCATCAAACAATTTTCTTAAAGTTAAGCTGTCATTTTAAAAGGGCATTAGTAATGTGCACACTATTAGGTTTGTAAAGTCGCCACTATGTATTTCCCCGAATAAGTCGTAACTTTTGCCAACTCCTTTCTTACCTTAAAGTAAGTAAATAAAAATTAGGTGAGGTGCAATCAACCACTTTACCAGCATGCCAAGCTCTTTGCATTCTTGTCTCATTTTTTCGATTTTTTGACGATCTTTCTGCCTCTCGACTTCCAGGTTCTTGATTTCTAAAGAAAATACGTGTAATCTCATGTTGGTAACATGAGAGAAACTTGTAAATAAACATTTCCACTAGATAAGAAAAAGTTCTATTTTGCGTAATTTTAGGGCTTCCAATGTGTGGTCCGTCTTATCCTATGAAAAACAGCTTTAGGATGCCACTTCGTAAATGGATTGTAGATTGGAAAACTCAAGTGCCATAGATATCGCTTGCCTCCAAATCTTAGCCTATTCCCACGGGAAGAATGCATCAAAAAAACTGTAAATAGGGTTAGATGCTGGGAATGACAGGGTATATCGTCATTATCAACGTGCGCAACACGGGTGCTCGTCCCTTATTAAACAGAAACAAACTTAACGCAAAACTGGATGCAAGTTTTTATTCGATGACTGAACGGGCGTTTCGTCACCTCGTTGCGTCGGTGCATGCGCGCTGAATCATCGACGCAACCAAATAAGCCTTACCGTTCGTAACAGAATTCAAACAAACATAAAGGTCTCATTGCTGACGCCGGTTCAGAATTCGCGGCGGGAAGAGAATGGCCAGTCACATCTTTGTTGAGATTTCCCTGTAATATTCTCGCACTTTCTCAGATACCTTGCATCACTTCAATCTTCAAGCCTTTTGTTCTAGTTCCTATTACAGACTGCCTGCATACTTCCCTCTAACCGTCTGAGGATTCTTGGTCAATTCCGTCACTTATGTATATACTCTCGAAGTGACGAAATTCCTTGGAAAAAGTGCAATTTTCATTGGGCAAAATTGTTGGGGCTTATCCTCTAACTCGTTGTCAGACTATGGGAGATGCGCAAAAAATAAATAACTAAGTAATCATCTCTGAAAAAAGATTCGATAGTTGGCCGACGCCTGCGCCACTGCGCATTAATTACATCTTGTCAGCCCATTGGGGTTTTCTGTGCTCGTCTGAATTTGTTCTTACAGATTTTTTATTTGGCACTCAAATCAACATGCTGATTGATGTATACCCTAGGCTCGAACTCGCGACCTGTTAACTAGAAGTCCAACACCCTAACGATTGAGTCACGGGCTCGTTCTTACGACTGTGACAGGGCATATTACCAATGGTAGACGGGCGCGCACCGATCGTATTACGGCACTCACTCGTCCGGTTGTGCCTTGGGTGTCTCTTTCGAGCCCCGTCAGCAGCCGCACAACGAGTAATATAAACAAAGTAGCATTAATAGTAAAGGTAACGCGATCCATATGCGCCCATCTACCCTTGTTAATGTGCCTGATCGCAATAGATAGGACAAAGAGCACATGGCACAATGGCGTTGAACTTCTAACCAACGGGCCGCGAGTTCGAGCCTCGGGGGTCGAGCATCTCGTGGTCGGCTACGATTGGTTGATGACGGTTAACATGTCGGCAATGGCCATTCCAGTTGCCATTGTCTTTGTTAGTAAAAATATCTTTTCTATATTACGTGCCTCTGCGCGGCTGCCGTTGGGGCTCGAGAGAGGGCTCGGATCTCACATGGGTGGCAGTGCCATACGGGCACATTTAAAAGTTGTTATTGCAGCCTGACCCCCAGTTCTGAGAGGAAAGATTCATTCTATCTGTTGACAACCTTCCAAGTCATGGCATTTAATGTGTCTTAATAGATTGAATATAGTCAAATTTGTTGTAGCAAGAAATACGCAGTTGTCCTGAGGATGTATTTCCCGGTACCAAACTCACTCTTCCGTTGGGATTAGAATCCCACCTAGACCGCCGAGTTTTTCACAGTCGGCTTCAATGAATTATTCAAACCTGCCAAAAACACTTATACATATCAAATTGTTTTACCTAAGGACCGGATTTCGTTTTGCCTAGTAAGGCCAAATAGAAATACGCTAAACAACTTTCTGTCCGATCTATCTTTAAAGTTCCTCTCAGTCCTACAGTAAGCGAACGTTACTCAATCTTAAGACATTGGAACCAAAAGTATTAAGACAGCAAGCCCTAATCACATAAAATCGGATTAAAAAGCTATCTTGTGCCATGAAAATCCGCTAACCGCAGGTATCTGCATAAGCTTTTCCGAATAAGATGCACATTTCCACATACGGCAAAATATGCCGAAAAAAGAACTTCAGATGACCAACGAACCATCATTTTCTATATCCTTGATGGCTTTGATGCGATTTTCACAGTCGATCGATACAGCGTTAATCATTTCCTTCAAAAAAAGAACAATTATGTAAGATCAAATCTGTACATTTTGCGGCTTCTCCAAGAAATATCAAGAGTTTGGTACAGTCAAGCTATTTAACGCTCTAGATAGGGCATGTTTCCCACATCAGTGCTACTGATCTTACTAATGAACGAATTCAGTTACGACTAGTCCCCCGAACCTTGGGATACTCAAAACTGAATTTTGACACTTACGGTGTATGTGTACAATAAAGCGTTGCCTTTTGCCCGAATATTTATAGGCATTTTATGATAAGCTCGTGTGGTTCGAATTTCATTACGCTAGTGCATTACCAAATACAACTGCGGGAAATAGGAAGCAGGAATAAAGGAGTCGGGAAATGAGCAAGGGTCTAATGCTGGAAGTTATAAAATATGACCATTAACTTCTGTTAAAACACATCCAAAATTGTTTTACTCCAAGTTCCCGGAGTATCCTAGGTTCTTTAATTAGGCAGATGGCTATGTATTTCTCAAAGTTCGGTGAGAAATATCAAGCGTTTACTTTAAAACCCGAACCTGACGGAGTATGTGAAGACTAGTAAGAAGAACCATTTAGTGAGTAAGGAAACTTGGGTCACAACTGATGCTTTACTGACTTTGGATCATCTGATTAGTTAGCAATGACCCTTTTTAGTCTTCTCGTGCAATAAAATGGATCTGCTTTAGATGGCACTGTGCAGTACTCCATTAGACTATGTCCATTCTACCTGGACTGTCGTCAGGAACGGTCTTGCGCGAAACTAGATGACCTTTCCGGGCTGTTGACACCAAGAGACCAAAGGAAATTTGATCGGTAATAAAAATGCTCCATTGGCTGGTGTACGTCTACGTAAACAACACAACAGATTACCTTGAGTGGGAGCAATTTCTGGATTTTTTCATGCAAGTGTTTGATGAAGTAGTCATATTGCCTCTTGACCTCCGCAAGGAAGGGACCATAGTGAGTGCAGTACTGGATAAAAATTTCGAAGGCTTCTCTGTATATCTGCACGAAGTATATATTGGGCTTAGTGAAAAAGTTTTACTTGCAGACGCAAAGGGTCCTCAAGATTATCGGATACTTTGTAATTCAATTTGTCTCGCGCAAGCTTCGCTTCAATTTTCGTTAAAAACTCTGGTTTGAGTGCCTCTGGGAGTTCTAAAATTAAGAAAATCGGACAAATTTTATAGCTTTCACTTTACAGTGGTGTCAACTGACTGTTTCCTGGAAAAGACTAAAATCACAGAGAAAACTTGCTGACTAGCTAAAAATGTTAGCGCATGGGAGTAAGGAGATGGTAGATTATTAGACCGAAATGGCATGCGAACTGTGCGCCGAAAGTAGGAAGGTAACATTTACTGGACACGGATTGATCCTGACGCTCGAGGTGGCACGTTGGAGAGAGATAAATCTGTGAGGTAGTTCGGATTCGGTTTGATGCATATGCAGGCCAGGGATCAATTACGAGCGTCCGTTCCTTCCTCTCCTTGCTTGAGTCCGTCTAGGTAAAAATAGACACCAATTAGGATGTCAGCGTAATGGGAACTCGAAAAACCCAACCAAGAAACATGCGGTAGAGATTTCTTCAAAATTACGTTCACAGTGAAATATGGGAATTGCGAGAGCAGAGAAGGCTCTCACGAAAGGCTCTTCAATCGTTTCTGTCAATATCGACTGCAAAGAGTTTGACACACTGTTCAGTTAAATAACTGCGAGTGGCCAAAACCCAAATTCGGATTATTTTGGTTCTAAAATTGCAAAATCATTGACAGAATCGTTAAAAGGCTGTCGGTCCTTAGGAAGAGGCATCGGTGGTCAACGAAGGAGTCACCTAATATCAGGTGGTACATATCTGCCATCAGAATACTTAGTGACGACTTATGCACACAGAGAAAACCTTTAACGATTATCACAGTATATTTACAGATAGCAGTCTACTGTCCATAAGTTATTCTCTGACGGTCGACGGTGTCAGAAATGAGGCCCACGTATCTTTTGGAGTTGCCCAGAATCTCGAGTATGCGTTTCTCGCTCATATATTTTGCTCCCTTTTACCACAATTCGAAGATAAAATATCACGACTGGTACAAATATGCTATAAATGCGGACGCTTCAGCGTTTATAATGCTGACTCGGACAATCAGAGGAGAATCATGAAAGCATGCAGTGACTTGTTTCTTGGTCTAGGTATGCTCGGTCTTTGCGATTTCTGTCTGCGATTACAGGTATCGTTGGTGGGAAAGAATAGGCTCATTAACTACAGAACAGTGATTAAACCTACCCTGCGTCGCCTGTTATTCTTTGTTGCCATGCAACCTTGATGACGAGTGACAGAATCGGAAGCATCAGGTGTGACTTATTGTTGCCACTCCATTTTTATACTAGACTGACACGGCGCAACAAGGACTGTAGCAGTCATCTTTAAATGTAACCGGGTAGCTGCTGACAAGGCAAAGCCGGAAAGCCGCATGATCCTAGCGCTACGAACCAGTGACGCCATTACCCAACCACTGACGTCGCGTCCACACTGCCGACGGGCATTACAAGCACAGATAGATCTCGTAGGACACCTGCGAACCCAGTGTAACGTCAATACGACTAACCCGCCTCTCACCCTACAACGTACCACAACTGCCGTCACCATTAGTAATACCAATAAGGACACTCCAAAAGTCCTACGAGACTACCACTATTGACGCTACTACTAGCAATGTGGACTCGATTTCAGCCTGTCTACACAGCGACCGCGCTTTCTCATCACGCATAGGTCTGGTCGTTCCCTTCCGAATACATTTCAATGACAAATGCAAGCCAGTACCTGTAGCCCCGACATACACCCGTCGCTGTAGCCGGCGCAACGTCAAATGTCGGAACATGAACATCTCACGCAAGTGAGAAGCTTCTTTGATGTATCCTGATGAGCGAAATGACTATACCATGTGTGGAACAGGTAGACAGGCTTTCTAGCTGTCAGCCGCTGCGCATAGCACTAGCCGGCTGACGGGCTCCGCCAGTCAACTGATGCACGGGAGACAGGAGAGTGCCAGGACGGCATTGAGGAATACATTCCCACAGTAAAGTCGTGCATTTCTTACTAGAATACATCTGACACTATTGAATCTGTTACAACGTGGCCTGGAAGGATAAATCAGTCCTCTCGGAACTGGGGGCCAGGCTGAAATGTGTTTATAAACAAATTAATAAAAGCCGCAGCGACAACAACTGTAGAAATTCTAAGAGCTTGGTAACATTTAAACAAGCCTTAATGTCTATGAATTGTCGCAGTATGACTTATAGGTATCCGGTCCTTAAGTTTGACCAGTAAAAACGACGCACCTAACGTCTAAAATTAGTATTAAATGCGAGAAAGGATAGCCGTCGTTAATTATCTCGACACTTTCGAGTGACCGAAAACAAAGGTCAGGTTTCAGGCACCAGCTAGAATGTACCCTTTCTTAGCTGTCAAGCTGGTTAAGATGGCGCACCAGAGAAGTCCCTATCACGTATTTGGCCGTGTGGAGAGCATGAACGCCAGGGAAGCAAGGACGAGTACTTCATTTCTATGCTCGAAGTTACCAATAACTATAAATGTCGGTAGAGAAATACACTAACTTGTTTCGTTTGACCGGCCTGTAAAAATATGTATTTATGAAAAACCGCTTTATTACCCGTCCCTCTCGATGGTACAGGCGGCTGTGGGTATATGGTTGAAGGTTTTTGGTCAAAGTCACTATATGTCTGACCACTTGACCATATTAAAGTGTCAAGCATTGATTGAGGTGATGTTTATCAGGGACGTAGGCAATTGCGTGAGTTTTAACAAGCATCCCCAAGATATGCGCAGAAAAGGCTACAAATATATGCTCAGTTATATTATACTAAGTCCGTATTTTATACCCCCTTCAGCTTACCTTTTTGGCTATATCCAAAGGAAAGAAAAAGGCCTCGCTTCCTCCGTCGTAGCATTGGAAAATGTCTGTTTTTGGCTATCAAAGACAGCTGAAGTAAAGCGACTGGTTACCTTTGATGTGCGTATTTGTCGTTTAGTGTTTTCAGTAATGAGGTACCTGCATGTGAACTTTTTGACTTTCTAAAGAAAGCACATGGTAAGAAGATCTTCTTAGACCTAAGTAGGTATTTGCAATCGTTTGGAAGTGATTAGATGTTTTTCGACAATGTGAGAGCTCATCCTAACAAGTATAGTGAGAATGTCATTAATAACCTTTAGAATGTGTTGCACTTCGCTTGGAATTTTTTCACGTCAATGGAAGAACTGACTATAAGCTCAAGGCCAGGTAAACGCAATAGGAGGGTGCCCTTGAAGCCCTTTCTCGTCTGTCACTCTGAGTCATTTACTTACGCCTATGGCGTTTTATACAAAATAGTAGGCCGATCCAATTGCCACCTTATGTTGGGCCAGCCCAATTTCCGACTATTCTGAATGCAATAGTTGCCAGATATGGCCCTACGACGTGACCGCAACTGTAGTTTCGATAGAATATCATACTAAATGTGTCTGGCGAATCAAGCCTAAAAAGAAAACCTGCTTCTGGGAACAAAGTACGGGTAGTTCATTGACTGCGTCTCGACTCAGTGTTTGACGAAATTTTCGGACGGAAAAGGAGATCCTTCCATTCCGATCCGAAAGCCTCACTTCGTTCAAACTCTTTAAAATCGCTTGTTATCGAAGATGCTTCTTTCATTGAGGACGAAGATAGTTACAAAAGATTCTATATCATAAACGTCCTTCTGGCATGGAAAATTTTGGATTGTCTACAGGCAGCAGTTTTCTGATAATATGTTTCACAGAAACGTTTGAGGTCCATCAACGAGCTCCGTTGTGCTCACTTTGTACATTATATTTTTGTAGCAGACGGTCATGACTATCCGTCCTTATGTCAATGGAAGTTAGGGTTGTCGAGTTTGCGCAAATCTTTAAATCATACTGACCAGAGGTAACCACATACGACGACATTGACTCCATAAAACCATTGTCAGTTTTACCGTAATTTGCGAAGCGAATGTCGAATGCGCACCCTATATTAGGGAGATTTGGAAAGACCTAGAGATCGTGCGGATAGCCAATAAGAGCAATTTTATTTACGTCAATGTGCAGATGCTCATAAATTGACAGCATCATTCGAGTCATCCTGCAGGTAAGTCATTCATAGGATGAAGCGGCATTACGTTAAAGTGTGCGGGCCCTTTGATTGAGACTAAAAGAGCAGCGGTAATGCAACAGCAAATAGTCGATCAACAGCGGGACGGCGAAAAACCTATTAGGAAAATATCCCGGATGTAGGGGTGTCCAGTTTTGGGCCCACGCGAAGACCGTAATGGGCCGCTTCACTTACTTGGAGGTGTTGACCACGCCTAGCGCCCATTAACTGACACCCAACTCCCATTGTGGCTCTCCCGAACTAGGCTCTGGCTAGCGGCCACACCACGGTAATCGCCTCGGTCGGCGGGCTAAACCAGGTGAGGGTATCCGGTGTTCTGCGTCCTCACACCCGATAACTCCGTCTCCCTTTCTATCCCCCCTCCGCTACCCTCTTCCATTCACCCGCCATCACCCACCGCCACATCATTCCAAAAAGTCCTACAGAGAGGGCGACATGCAATCCCGTAGGCGGCCCAAAACTACTCGGGTCGTTCATCCACTAAACAAAGTCGTCGTCCGTAGCAAAGCCCGGCGGTCGTCTGGGATGTCTAGGCAGCCTTTTTAAGAGATAGAGCTGCTTACTCCTGGTGAAGAAAGCGCCTTAAAATAATGTTGGGGAATCACGCCATCTGATAGTATACCCTCCGCCAATGATCAGCTCTGCCGAATCGAAGACCAAGTTTTACAAAGGCCTGTGTACCCTCCTGGCGCCTGTGCCGACGGCGGCAAGCAGTTTGTCCTTGGTGACTTCAACGCCGGCGTCGGGAGAGAGTGCGCTACCCCGAGAGGAGTGCTGGGTACGCACGGCATCGGCGGCTGCAACGACAATGGTCTCATTCTCCTGGGAACCTGCGCAAAGCACTGTCTCCTGATGACCAACACCTTTCGTCTGTCAATGCGGAAGAGGTCACCTGAATGCACTCCCGATCGCGGCGTTGGCGGCTACTGGGCTACATCCTCGGTGACGCGATCGACAGGACGTGGTGGTTAGCCAAGGCGGTCTGAGACAACGATGGCTGGACGAACCATCGCCTTGTAATCTCCAAGGTGGAGCTCCGTATGCAACCCCGATGGAAGCCACAAGGTAAGTTGGATATTGTTCTTTTGAATTTGCCTGCTCACCATTTGCACTTCAGCAATCAGTCAGCTCAGCATCTGGAAAATCTGCCGGTCCCGGACGTCAAAGCCACCGTAGAGACTGGATAATGCCAGCTGCGGGACGCCGTCCATCCGCTTCCTGTGGTTGTCCTCGGCCGCGCATGTCGTCAGCACCAGGAGTGGTTCGACGAAAACGTTGCCGACCTCATCAACCCGCTCGCCGAAAAGAAAAGGCTACATAGAGCCTACCTCGACCGCCCGTCCGATGCCAACAAAGCGGCCTTCTAGCAATGTCGTCGCTATGCTCAGCAACGGTTGCGAGAAACGTAGGACGTCTGGATGGCTCTCACGGCCGAGGAGATTTAGGAATATGCCGACCGTAATGAAACGGGTAGCTTATGCGCTGCGACCAACCGAACGTTGAAAAGCTTTTCTCGAATAACTGTCAGCCGCAGCTAACTCAAAACCGTGAGAAACGTCGCTTACCTAGGAAGCGCAGCGTAAACATCGACGACGAGGTTGTCCGTCACCTCCCCAAAGCCAGCCAGACTTTCGGCCGGCTGAAAGCCTCTGTGTGGAATGGCCACGGCCTTCAATTGAACACCAAACTGAAGGTGTACAAGGCCGCCGTCATGATGGCACTTCTGTACGGACCAGAGAACTAGAACATCTACGCAAGTCATGCCAGAAAGTTCAATCACTTTTATCCCAACAGCCTTCGCAGAATACTGAGATTGAGATGACAGATCAGGATTCGGGACACGAAAGTCTCGAATCTTCGGCATTTACGTCATTCTGGAACAGCGGCCACTGAGTGAGAATGGACGACGTTCGTTTAGAAAAACAACTAGTTTACGGAGATGTCGCCACGGATGCTCGCCAACTGAGGGGACCAAAACGACGCTACAATGACATTTCGAAGAACTCTCTTAAACGATTACACGTGATCTGGGAGATCTGGGAGGACTTCGCCCAAAACAGACCGGCCTGGAGAAGAGTAGTGAAGACTGGCTCAGTCATCTAAGATGTCAAATGGATCGTCGCGACCAAAGCCAAAAGGGATGCTCGCGTCTTAGCTGCCTCTGATTCACAACATCGTCACCCAACCCCGTCCAACTTGTCCACGATATCGACGAAAACTCAGCGCATGGATCGGCCTCGTCGGTCATCTTTGGACCCAACACAAGAACCGCCCAACGACCGCGACTGCTGTCTCCACGATCGCCCCTGCTCCAACCTCCACGTCGGCGTCCGCCCTCACAAACGACGTTTCGAATCTCCGTGCCGCTCTGCCGTCGACCACCATCACCTCCGTTAACTCTGCCACAATCACCACGGCGACGACGAACACAATCATCTCTACCACCCCCACCACCGACCGAAACGTTCCTGAGGCCCCATCAATCACCAACGGATTCACCGTCACAACCCTCAGTTCTCGATTCAACTCTGTCCTAATTGAGACCGCACATTCACCTCACGCATAGGCCACTTGCGAATTAATCTCACAGAGACTGGCAAATCAACGCCTTGAGCACCAGTACACACCAGGCTCGCTCGCCTAAACCGCCCGCATTGCCGTTGGACATTCAGCCATCGGATGAGCCTTTTAGTCACATGCGCGTTTAGGAAAACCTACGGTTAATAACTGCAGACGCGACTAAATCGTCGCACATTTCCTCAACGAAGAATGCACCACGCATACTGTTGTCTTCTAGTCGTAACGCTTAGCTGGTGGCCCGGTTTAAAGCTCTCCGCAATCGAATTCCCAAGGGAACCCAACAGCGAGGAGTAAAGAACACGCATCTGTTGCTGAGTTCCTAACAGCAAAATCGGATGATAAAGGGTAGATGTAGAATGTCCAAGTGCGGCCTACAATTGAGCCAAACAGATCATGCCGTTGACCGGTTAGCATTTGGACTGGTCTGCTGACTCATCTGAGTGGCTGGGCGCCCATCTTATCCTGCCTGGGGCTGGCACGACCTCATCACGTTCACACCATGTTGGAGGATCGATAAGGTAGCATGTACTCGTGTTGTAAGAGCGGCATGTGGATGAGTCGAGAAGGATGGCCTCTCCTAACACTTCCCCCCTTTGAGATGGAAGGTACGACCTGAGCCACGGGTTCACTTGCAGTGAAGACGTTTGCGTTACTTTTCGGCCCGATCGTCCAAGCAGTTAATGAGACCGTCTTGATAACGAAACCGTGGGTTCTTGCCTTGGCTTTGGCAGATCGAATGTGTCCATTAGTAGTTTAAGTGGAGGGTTTGAGTTTGGATTTGGGACGTCAGTGCATTGGGTGTGCTTCAGCTGACTGGCGTGACGCACCAAATTGTTCGATCCGATCAGAATCTTGTAGAAAACATCACAACAATTTTGGTGGACGCGCCTGAGCGTCCACTTTTCGTATTCGTTACTGTTTTCTTTTGCCAGAACCTTCTCGTCCGGAAGGAAAGAGTGTTGCCTTGCTCGGTGGCCGCTGTTGAATCGTCTTTCAATCGAAGTCGGGTGGACTGTTTCACGACCAATATTCGGTTGGTAGTGGGTCACTCACTTGTCCCATTGTGCCTTTCTTTCTTGAGCCAAGCAGCAGCCACACAGCGGCACATAATATAGGCAGTAATGTTATTCCGCCATCATCCGGTTGTCCAGCTACATCTTCTGGAGAGGTCGCCCCAGGGCAGAGCGACGGGACGCAGGTGTCCCCTTTGTTATCTGGAACGACATCGTGGGACGACAGCCCGGTCAGCCGCAGAACATCAGCGATCGCCTGATGAGTCTACGCCTACCCCTCCGGAGAGGCGAATTCGCCACCATAATCAGCGTCTACGCTCCTCCAATGACCAGCATCGACGTCGCAAGAAGCAACTTCTACGAGTGCCCGCATGCCCTCCTGACGACTGTGTTGTCGGAGGCAGATAAGTTGATTGTCCTTGGTGACTTCAACGCCTGCGTCGGCACAGACCATGCTGCCTGGGGAGGTGTGCTGAGTCCCCATGGTCTCAACGGCCCCAATGACGATGGCCTGCTCCTTCTACGAAACTGTGAAAAACGTCCACTCATCCTGACCAACAACTTCTGCCTCCCGATGCGAGAGAAGGCCACGTGGATGCACCCTCGGTCGCGTCAGTGGCACCTGCTAAACTATTTCCTCGTCCGGAGGCGAGACCGGCGAGACGTGCTGGTGACAAGGGCGATCCTGGGTGCCGACGGGTGGACCGATCATCGTCTGGTCATCTCCAAGATGCGTATTCGCCTACAGCCTCGCCGGTGACCTCAAGGTAAGCGGCCGCAGGTAAGCTGAATATTGCTTTGTTGTCTTTGCCTACTCACCATCTCCATTTCAGTAACGAGCTAGCTCAATGGCTAGTCAACCCTCCAGTCGCTGCCACCGCCGCCGCCGCCGCTGACGAGAAGACATCCATGGAGAACCGATGGTGCCAACTGCGGGACACAGTTCAGTCGACGGCGCTGGTCGTCCTCGGTCGCGCACGCCGCCCACATCAGGACTTATTTGACGACAAGGACGCCGCCATCAGTAACCTGCTTGTCGAAAAGAACCGACAGTACAAAGCCTACGTCGCTCGCCTCACTGAAGACAATAAAACAGCCTTCAATCGCAGTCGTCGCCCTGTGCAACAGCGGCTGCGCGAGATTTAGGACGCCTGAACGGCTCGCAAGGCCGAGGAGATCTAAAGGTACGGGGACCATTACGAATGGAAGAATTTCTTCTTCGCGACCAAAGCTGTCTACGGTTCCAGGTGTTCCGCACTTCGTGGTTGGGTATGATTGGCTGACTACGGCTAATAAGCCAGAAACGACCATTCCAGTTTCCCTTGTCTTTGTCGGCAATAACATTCTGCCCATATCATGCGCCGCTGTGCGGTTGTTGGTTGGGTTCGAGTGAGAGTCCCTAAGACAGAACGGGACGAGTGAGTTCAGTAAAAACGATCGGTGAGCGATCCTCTACCATTATCTACGGTCCGCCAACTAAAGCAACTGCAGCTCTTCTCAGCGCCGACGGCAGTACCCTACTCGCTGTGAAGACATAAATTCTACAGCGATGAGCCGAACACTTCGGAAGCGTATCCAACCGCTCCTCCACCACCTCCGACGTCGCCATCGCCCATTTGCCTCAGGTGGGGACCAAAGCCAACCTCGACTTTAAACCTCTCTTCACGAAACCACCAGGACCGTACGTCAGCTCCGCAGCGGGAAGGCGTCCGGATCGGAAGTGATCCCTGCTGAGATCTACAAGAACGGTGACCCCCAAATTATGGATCATCTGACTGCGCTCTTCCAGAAGATGTGGCTTCAAGGTGGAGTCCCGAAGGATTTCAATGACGCCACAATCGTGCACCTCTATAAGCGGGAAAAATGGCCAAATCTGCGACAACAAGCCAGGCTTTTACCTGTTGAACATCGTTGGGAAGATCCTTGCTCGCATTCTTCTCTACCGCCTGAACAACCATCTGAAACAGGGTCTCCTGTCGGAAAGCCAGTGCGGTTTCCGTCGCCATCGTGGGACCACGTCGCCCGTCAGCTGCAGGAGAAGTGTCAGAATATGCGGACTCACCTCTACTCTACCTTCGTGGATCAGACAAAAGCCTTCGACACAGGGGATCGCGACCGAATGTGGAAAATCATGCAGAAATTCGGATGTCCCGAACGACTGACTTGGATGAGGGGTCAACCCCGCGATCACATGGTGGCGCGGGTCACGGCAATAGAGCTGTCGCAGAAACATTCACAGTGATCAACGGAGTGAAGCATGACTGCGTTCTCGCGCCGACTCCTTTCAGTCTCATGTTCTCTGATGGACGCCTACCGTGACGAAATTCCCGGGATCCGCGTCGAATACAGAACGG
Source organism: Spirometra erinaceieuropaei (assembly GCA_902702965.1). Classification (NCBI taxonomy): domain Eukaryota; kingdom Metazoa; phylum Platyhelminthes; class Cestoda; order Diphyllobothriidea; family Diphyllobothriidae; genus Spirometra; species Spirometra erinaceieuropaei. The sequence continues at coordinate 482,419 of CACRXP010000188.1, read as the reverse complement.
GCGGTCAACTGCTCAACCACCGGAGGATGCGCTTTCAATCGCGTCTATCCACAAGCATAGTCCATGAACTTCTGTTCACTGATGATTGCGTCCGCAATGCATCTACTGAAGGAGGCATGCAAAAGAGCGTGGATCTCGTCTCCGCCGCCTGTAAGAACTTCGGCCTGATCATCAACACGGAGAAGACGGTGGTCAGGCACCAACCGTCACCCAACACTGCCTACAATGAACCGCAAATCAGCGTGGACGAAACCCAACTGCACGGGGTGGACAACTTCACGTATCTGGGCAACATCCTCTCCCACAGCACTAAAATTGACGATGAAGTGGCGCAACGGATTTCCAATGTTAGTCAAGACTTCGGTTGTCGTCAAAACAATATTTGAGATCGCCACGGTCTTCAACTCAGCCCGAAAGTAAAGATTTAACAAGGCCGTCACGGCGTTGCTGTATGGAGCGGAGACCTGGACAGTTTACATGAAGTAAGCACGCAGACCCAAACACTTCCACCTTAGTTGTCTACATCGTATAATGAAGCTGAGATGCCAGGAACGGATCCCAGATCCGGGCGTACTGGAGCAAACGGGAATCTTCAGCATCCATTTGATGCTGAGACAACTACAACTACGTTGGAGCGGCCATCTCGTACGGATGGAAGACGAGAGGCTACCCTGTCGGGTTCAGGTCGACAGGGAGGTTCAAGTCCAAGGCTACAAGGATACTGTAAAAACCTCCCCGAAACGCCTGCAGATCAATCCGGCAAAGTGGGAAGACCTCGTCCTGGACCGACCTACGTGGAGGAGAACAGTGAAAACAGGTACAGTAATCTTCGAAGCCAACCGCATCACCAGCCGCCAAAGCCAAACGCGAAACACGCAAATCTTGACTGCCGCCGCCTTACAACGTCAATGTCCAACCGTCTCTAACGTGCCCGAGATGTCAACGGATATTCCGGGCGCCAAGTGAACTTTTTGGACACCTCTGGACGAACTGCAGCACCCTGGCAGTACAAACCGTCGTCTCTCCGCTTACCTTTCTCATGCCGTCAACTAACGTTGATCGTTCTGCCGAACCAACACTACCATCCTCCTTTGCCTCCTTCATCACCACCTCAACGTCTGGCGCTGTGGCGTCTGCTATACCCACCAACACTAAACACAATCCTGACACACCAACAAATGTCAACACCACCACCATCAATCTGATAACGCCTGTCAGAATCCAATATGGCCCTCGTGGTGGTCTAATGCACCTACCAGGTGACCCGTTGGTGGCACGTCCATCATTATTCTAGCCTTATTTAAGTCACGGTTAAATTTTGGGGTTTCAACGTCAAGAAATGTGGTCTAACCAGTTTTTAGAACTCGTTTCTATTAGTGTACTCAGTTTAACATGAGATATGTGCACAATTGAGCTTACCACCGTCCGATTAAAAAGCTCTACTTTAGCTTAATCTACATTACACTGCCAACGGTATTTCCATTTATGCTGACATCTCAGGAAAGTATTTGGCGAAATATATTTCGCAAAATATATAATATATATATTTCCTAGTTTATGTCACATGACATACGTACGTCCATTGTCAGACTCGACGTCCATTAACACAAACCACCCAGAAGACTACAGTTTGTCACAAAAGCTCCATCACACTGCAAGTGTCAGGCAACTATCCGGCCGTCGAATTATTATAAACTTACAAGGATCCAAAGTTACGCTGTTCTAACACTTTTATGTCAAATTCGCACAATTATGTCGTACATGAAAGAAAAATAGTTGAATATTGCCATTTTGAAAGTTATCAGTTCACTAATCGTAATTTTTTAAATGAGGCGGTGCTGTGCACTGCAGAGGAAACGTCTTACCGGCAAGGACATGAGGAATCAGGAAAGCGTCGTCAGGCGTTTTCGTGACGTTATCAGTCAGTTTAAACGTCTGTGTCACGTAGCACTCGATGTGAATTTTGTGCTCTTTGGAAATTCAAGTTCGTGATAAGTAGAGCATCTTCGGAGGTAGAGATTGTGTTGTTTAACAGATTGGCAATACTTTTAAAAAGTATGGATAATACGATCGTTAAATTTACTGATGGTAGCCGCAGATACCGTGCAGGCAAAAATTTTCACATCTCAGGAAGGTACACCAAAGACAATGACCTGAAGTTTGTCAGTTTGATTGAAGCCTGCTTCATAGTCAGTGTCAGCGAAGCTGTGTTGTAGTGTAGCCAGTACTGCAGCAGTGAGCTTTGTTGTGCCAAAGCAAGTGCCTCTAGGCTCGCCAATCCGTAGGGCTTATATCCCTAATAGCAAGCGAGCTCGCCGCGAGCTAACGTACTCTCGGGGGGTAGGTGCTCTTTAGCCTGCTCGTGATTTGATTGGTTCCTGGGTCGGCAGCGCCGGCGACGCGAAGGGCGCAAGCGGCCGCGCATACTTGCACTTGATTATCGATTAGCCTCGGCGGCCGATAACCCTCCGGCTCTC
>CACRXP010000188.1:440004-459938 GCA_902702965.1 Spirometra erinaceieuropaei | reverse complement strand
TACTTTCCTTCTAGGCTCCCTCCCCCTCCCCTTCCCCCACAATTAAACTACCAAAAAGCCTATCCATTTTCTAAATCCCCTAGCATTCCAATGTTCGAAAACTATATCCGCACATCGTTTAGGTCTCATACTCAGCCTTCTCTTGCTGACTCCTCGTACGTCAATAAGTCTAGACTAACCGGCACTTATTCTCCAAGTGTCATAAATTCACAGCTTACATATCCACCTCCAAATTTTTTTAAAATACCGTCGAAAATAGCATTGCCGTTCTAAACACATAAGACATTACATTATTGAATTCCAAGTCTGTTATAAACAAGATGGCCCAAATCAGAGCCATTTCTCTCGAAATGACGCCTGATACTATGTGTGTAACAGAATCTTGGACCCATTCTCTAATTCCTGACTCTGCCCTTCTCATAGATGGCTTCGATTTTTACCGCCAAGACCGCACGACTAGGCGTGGTGGTGGTTGTCTTCTTTATCTTAACTCTTACCTAAAGCACTCTCCCTATTACTTGGATGTTTCCTCATTCACGGGAGACTTCTGCTTTGCATCTGTTATTCTCTCGCCGCAAAGAAAGGCAATTATTGGCTGTATCTATAATCCCCCAAATTCATTAGCCAGTGATGATTCACAACTCTGTGAAATCGTTAAACTTATTTCGGAGGCTGCTTTCCATGTTAAAATGATCACTGGGGATTTTAACCTTCCTGAAATAAACTGGGTTTCCAACAGCTGTCCACCCAGCTTCCAGCCCTTTCAAGATATTGTCAATTTTTCTAATTGATCCCAACTTGTGCGCTCTCCAACAAGAGATAATCACATTTTAGATCTAATCTTTACCAATGACATTGCTCCTCTTTCTGTTGCTTTAAAAAAGGACCTCTTTGACAGTGACCACGTATTAATTCATTGTTGCTTACCGCTTGCCTTATCAAAAAAGACAAGCGCCGTTCGGACGTACATGAACTAAGACTGCGTAGATAACGACTTAATAAATAACCATATAAGATGTCTGGAATGGTGTGGCTTCCTCACTTGTAGCGATGCAACTATTCTTCATGATGTCATGTCCAATGTTTCCACGGACATTCTAGAGTTTGTGTCGCGTAGATATCGCAAGCCTAATTCTTCAGATTCCCTTGTTCCTCATTTTCTTCAGAACAGACTTAAAACGTTGAGGCGACAGCTGCGTGTCCCATCCATTACTTCCTTTTCAGTTCATCTTAGAATCACTGAGATATTTGAGATGGCCTCAAGGATGCGCGAAGCGCGCGACAGGCAAAGAGAATCACTTGCCCTCAGTTAATCGAACTCTGAAAAATCCGTCGCTAGCATCTTCCGTCATCGGTCCTCCTCTAAGCTTGGTCACGAACTTCCACCGCTGCTAAGTCCTCCTCATCAATGACACTGACAATGCGGAGTTGTTTAGTGCTTTCTTTGCAAAACACCTTGCTACCGAGTCCGATCCGGTCCCTTTCTTTCGACCACTTTCAGATAGGACACTAAATACAATCGATGTCTCCTCAGATCTCATTAAAAAACACATAAGTCGTTTGAAATACTCACACTGCTCAGGAACGAACGGGATTTCGAATTTGATAATTAAACAAGCGTCCGACCTTCCCATATTGCTTAGTCATTTATTCTGGGTTTATATTTCAAAAGGATTCTTTCCTGAAACATGGAAAACGTCAATTATCATTCCCGTCTTCAAGTCTGGATCTCGGTCCGATTTTAATAACTATTGGGGGCGTGCATAAAACGCCGTCTCTAGCAAAGCTTCTTGAAAGGATTATTTTCAATGAAATTCTTGACTTCTGTCTAGCTAATCGGCTTCTGAGCTCTAGTCAGCATGGATTTTTACCTGAAGGATCCTGCGAAACATGTCACTTGGCTTTTCTTAATCTGATCACTTCTCTTCTTAATGAGCGGCGGTCAGTGGTAGTTATTTACTTTGATCTTAGCAAAGCCTTTGACAAGCTGCCCCATAGACGTCTTTTAGTAAAATCGGAAGCTCTCGACATCCGGCCGCCTCTACTCGACTTCATCAGGTCCTATCTGCCCAACCAATATCAGAAAGTCATGGTCGGTAATAGCAACTCGACACCTCGCTCGATCACGTGTGACGTACTTCAAGGTACGGTTCCGGGTCCGCTACTCCTCCTTCTGTTCATCAATGATATTTCGACTGAACTGGGAAACTCGCAAACTTTAACTTTTGCCGATGACCTCAGGTGCGTTTACTCATATTCTAAGGACACCGCAAATGTTTGTATTAAAAAAATTAACGCCGATTTACTACGCTTAAGCAGATAGGGTTCAACATGTCAAATGGAGTTTTCATCATCCAAGTGTAGTTTCATGCCTTTTGGTCCTGCCAAACTTCCTGATCCCATAATTGTTCAGAATAACCCACTCCCAGAATGCCTCACCATAAAGGACCTAGGTCTAAGTTATACAAATAAGCTTGCTTTATCACCTGATGCAGATAGAATCTCTGCCAAAGCCGCGCAGATATGTGGATTCATATCGCATAATTTGTTCCTTCCGGAAATGAAGCTTAAGTCAGTTTATTAAGGGAATGAGGCTTTCGCTCTTGAGCTCCCTGTTCATATCGATAAAGAGAAATGAAGTCATCAGTTACATCAGCAAAAGCGAAAAGATGAAACGTTGGCGGTAAGTGTGATCCTGGCGCAAACTGCGGCCGCTAAAACAATCATTATTATATGTGCTCTCAAGCTTCGTCCAGTATTTCTTATACTTAGAGATGTCAGCTGGCGAACATTACGTTTTTGTGGGTTAGAAGACTCGAAGCTGGCCTGTGCTTCCTTTTTCGCATCAACTCTAGCTCCAGTCTTCCGCTCATTGACACTCTCACTCCGAGAGATTGATCTTATGCCACGCGTAACTCCTCCATGGTGATTCCGCCGCCTCTTTGTACTACATCTAAGCGCTCCCTCTTCTATGCTTCGGAATATGCTTTCCTTTGGAATAATCTTCCGCCTGAAATTAGATTATCGCCTAAGTGACTGGTATTCAAGTCGAAATTATGCAAACATCTTACGCCGGAAAGCATAAAGGCACTGTTAACGGTCTCATTCCCGAACACTCAGCTTCTTGACTTCGAGGAAGGTCCTCCTGGGATTCAGTGGTAGATCAAGTGGTAACTCTTAATTATATCATTAGAAACCCCTGTTTTTAATTGGTTTCTAAATCCACTGCTATCACTCCTCCCCCATAGCGACGATTTTCGCGGTTTTTGATGTCATCTCCCGCATTCCGACCTCATGCGGTCTGTCTAAGCTCACGGCGGAACCCTCACTATTCACCATCTACTAGTACTTTGGTCGTACATCCCTTCCCCATTCCTCTGCTGGGCTCGAAGCGTGCTGTGGCCGATCGCGTCTGGGTTCCTCTCGCCTGGCCTCTTTGACGCGAATAGTCTCATCCGGCATGTCCATCCTGCCCTGACGATGTCAGTTCTGAATCCCTTATACAATACCACATGCAGGCCAGTCCTGTCTCACCCGTCTACGTACCTTTAAAGGCTGACATTTATTTCTGCCCTGACGATGTCCGATTATAATCCGTTATCTACCGCCACCTACAGGCCAGTCCTGCCGCATTTTCCGTCGTTATTTTTTATTGAGGAGTTTTTTTTCCTGTAAAATTAATCCAATCAATTTTAAATTTTTGTATAAAGTTTTTTTTCATACCTCGTTAGTCATTTTTCTCAATGGACTACTAATTCAGAAACTAAGAATTGCATTTTGTAAAGATTCTGCCAACCTCATCTAAAATTCGCATATAAATTTATTTTTACTTGCTTTGTTGGGACCCGAGGGGTCTTTAATAAAAAATTATTATTATTAAAGATCTCAGGGAAGAATGAAGAAAATAAAAGTTAAATCAAGTCAGTAGTTAGATTAAGGCGCATCCTTATCTTAGGAGTATGTAGAATCTCTGAATACCTTATCTTTTTTGAAAGGTTATTCCAGAGAAAAGTAGGTCTGGAAGCTAAAAAAGAGGGCACTTAGATGAGAACGAAACGGAACGGCGTAGAATAAATGGAGAATTGGGAAGACTGCATGGGCGAGTACTACGATTATGGGCTGAAATGCAAGGAATATTTGAACGACTAAAGGTAAGGGCTAAAATCCGAAGAAGATTTGAACTATGATTAATGCGAAAGAGGAGACAGAAGCCTGCTACTAGTGTTCGAACCCATAAAAAGTTTAGGTTAATTAGCTGGCATCTATCTGGCATCCTTGATGGTTGTACATACATTCCGCCACAGTTTTGCCTTGAAAGACCACTGGTTGTGGTAGCCTATCAGGTCGAAAACACATATAGCGACATTAAGACGGAGAGAATTCCATTAGCCATTTTTAACTCCAAGCTGAGAGAGCAAGCAAGTCAGCATAGATTTGCTCCAGGCAATGAAGGCTCGTATATTTCTTGAAAGAATATGTACATTTAAGATCATAAGCATAAATAAATTATTGAGAATGTTTAACTGCCGCTGAGATATCATTTATGTAAAGCAGAAACATAGGAGGACCTAAAACGGTGTCTTGTAGGACACCGCTTTTAATAGGGCTTTCACTGGAAATTGAAGATCCTAATAAAACCTTTTGTTTGCGGTTAGTTTGTTAGTTTATTTGAGGTAAATATGCTAACGCCTTTGAACTCACTATGTGTACATAAATATCTAAATAAATATCAAAACATGACTGAGTTCAAGCATCAACCTAATGCAGACATCCATTCATATAGGACATTGGTATTTCTGGTAATAAAGTGACATGGTCCGCTTGCGGGTGCAATAGATTACTGTCCGTACGATAATTAAAATTCTCCACAGACGGAGACCTTACAATCCCCTCGGATATGTCATTCCATGGTTCCATGACACGGCTGGTTATTTGTCGAGTCATGTTGGAAAACGCTGTCACTCCGGAGGGCGCAGTCCACTTAGGTCGGTTGAATGTCTTAAGTCTTGATAAGGGACAGTGGCGCTTCGATAAATACACTAAACGACACTAAAACAAATTCCAGTCCTCTTTGACGTTTCAGGAGAAGAGGACATCCCTGTCTATTTGTGATGCTTCAGCTCTCCTTTGGCAAAAGTCTCCTTGTCACCTATTTAGCCTAGTCTAATTTATTGCATACAGTGCATGAATAGTTCATAATGTCATATAGGTACTGCATGACCACTTCAACCGAGCGGAGGCAGGCGATCAGTCTCGTCTATACCGTTCGGATCTTTGGTAAAAACACGATCCAAGCAACTAGCCTGTTTCCTTTCGCACTCTCTAGTAGGAACTGGAACATTCTGCGTGAGAAGAGCTCCTAGTGTTGTCTTTAAAATACGGTAAGCGAAAGTATACTTCGGGCTCCTTAAGTCCGTTTATTAATGGAATGAAGTATTCGCAATTGAACTCTCTATTCATATCAATAAACAGAAATATAATCAATAATTACATCAGCAAATGCAGATATTCGAAAGTCAACGGTAAGTGTGAGCCAGGAACAAACTGCCACCACTAAAACAGTCGTGATTATATGTACTGCAGTTTCGCAGCAAATGAGCATTTAATCTACACTTAAAGGATTCGACAGTTTCGGAAAGAACCACCGCACCAGGCAGTCCGTTCCATGGCCAAATGACCCTGTGATAGAAGGCGTTCTGTCGGACGTCCGAATGAGCCAGCTTCCTCTGAAGTTTGTAGGGATGACAAGGCAGACGGTCAGTCCCGGCCAGTTCGAAGAATTAATCAAAGTCTAGGTCGCACTCACGGCCTCTGACAATCCTGTAGGTTTGCCTGAGATCACGGAGCAGTCGCCTGTAATTGAGAGGAAACCGATTTAGTTTGGTCAGCATGGTTTCGTAAGGCAGATGATTGAGATTCTTGGCCATCTTCGTAACCATCGCCTGTGCTCTTTGCAGTCGTTGATAATCTTTCTCCAACCACGGTCGCCAGGCCTGGACTGCATACTCTAAGTGAGACGGGCGAATGTTCCATAGGTCTTTCCGAACAGCTCTTTATCGATCTGCGCAAATCTTCACCTCAGTGCAAATAACACCCTTGTCGCACTTTTGGCTGTTCTTTGATATTTTGATGGTGGTTTCAGCGAGGAGGTCACTGGGACACCGTGGTCCCCCTGTTCTACAACAGTTGAAAGGGGCTGCCCGCACAGGAATTATTGAAAGGAATTGTCTTCCTTTCTGGTCTTTTTGGTGCGAATTAAAATCTCCTCCGATTATCTTGACATCGAATGAAGTTTCTGTTATATTTTCAAAGAGCTCACACAGTTGGCTTTCATTTACAGAGTAACAAGGAGGATTGTATATGCGTCCAATTAAGGCTTTCCTATTTTGCGGAAGGATTATCGAAGCGAAACTTGGAATTCCAGAGAAGGAAGAAATGTTCAGGTCATAAGGCAAATGTGCAAGTGAGGCTCTGATTCAAAGGATGCAACCACCTACATGTTTCTCCACACGATCCTGGCGGTATAGGCTGAGGCTATATATAGCGAGCGTCGAGTCTGAAATAAGAGATTGGGCTCAAGATTCTCTAGGGCGCAAAACGTCACACTTCTTATTTGTGCCATCTTTTGCGCGACTGATCTTGGGTTGAGAGAGACTACATTAAGCGTATGCCTAATGTATACGTTTCGCTCATTACTACATAGAAAATGAAGGGCTGGCGGTGAAAAAGTAAGTTGTAGGGAAGAACTAAAAGGCGAAAAACCAACAAGCTCTGGTCTGGATATTGACGGTAACTAAAGATGCAGCATTGTATGGAAAAACATTTGGACAACACCGATGAAAAATAATGGTATTTCATGGGTCTGAAAAAAAAATAGGAAGCGTAAAAATGGCGTTTTGAGAATTTCGAACATAATATGACGGGCAGTTCATGTTAGATAACGGACTAAATGGCTTTGCGAAACAGCTTACATTATGAGAAGGCCTATTTATTGTGGTCAGGCTAGCAGTGGTAATGGAAGAATCACCGGCAACATTTTAGACTTGCATTTTACGCGGCGATGTGTTAGTGGGCATCACGAATATGACGTCTTCTTTAAGTTGAGAATTAGGGACATTAATTTAATTTAACTTAATTATTTTTATTAAAGACCCTTCGGGGTCACATCAAAGCAAGTAAAAATAAATTTACATGCGGATTTAAGACGAGGTAGGCAAAATCTGCACAAAGTGCAATACATAGTTTTTGAGATTATAAGTCCGTTAAGAAAAATGATAAGCGAGGGGGGAAAAAACTCCATTTGAAAATTTAAAAATGATTGGATTAATTTTACAGGAGAAAAAAAACCCTCGAAAAAATAGAAACAGAAAAATGCGGGCAGGACTGGCCTGCATGTGGCGGTATAGAATGGATTACAGTCGGACATCAACACGCCAAAATAAATGTCAACTGTATATGGCATTGTATAACGGATTTCCCGAAGGGGTATATAGATGGGTCGGTCAGGAATGGCCTGTATGTGGCCCTGAATAAGGCAAATAAGTGGCGAAATCGAAAACCAGTCACGAGGTGATAGGAACCCAGATGCGGTCGGTTACATTCAACCGAGTCCATCCGAGGATGGGACAAGGGAGATGCGACCAGACTACTAGTATATGGCGAATATAGAAGGCTTCGCCAAGAGCGTCGATGGAGCGTATTCTTTGAGGGCACGATGCATGACCTGAAAAATTGGAAAAATTAACATTTCTGGTGAGGGATCTTAGGAAGCGAGACTACTCACAAAGGAAGGAAATGCGAGCAGACACGGAAATTTAATGACAGCATTCTAAATCCCCGGTGGCCCTTTCTGAGTGTTATAGAAAATGTTGTCTGGGAGGGATGAGGAAAATAAAAGTTTAATCGAGTCAGTATTTAGATAAAGGCGTAGCCTTCTCTTAAAGATGTGTAGATTTTCTGAAGATCTTATATATATTGGAAGGTTATTCCAGAAAAAGTATACCTGGAAGCGAAAAAGGGGAGCGCTTAGAGGTGGGGGACGCTGGAGGAGGTATAATCGAGGACCAGTTGCGTAGATTGTATGGGCGACTACTAGGGGTAAGTGTTGAAATCCGAGGAAAATTTAAACTATGACTAATGCGAAAGAGGAGACAGAAGCCCGCTTCTAGTCTACGAACCCATAAAAATTTTAGGTTAATTGGCTGGCATCTATCTGTGTAGGAGATATTGGGATGTTCCTTATCTAAAAGTTTTTTAAAAAAACGTATTTGGACATTTTCAATTTTTAAACGACTAGCTTCATTCATCAAACCAAAGAATGGGCAACAGTACTCGAGAATGGGAAGCACAAACATACGATAGAGCCTTAATTTAATTTCAGGAAGATAGAAATTGTAAGAAATAAAGCCACAAATCTAGGCAGCTTTGGCTGTAATGCTGTCAGCATGTGGCGAGAGATCAAGATTACTAGTGTTGCTTAAACCTAAATCCTTGATTGTGGTACGTTCAGTCATAGGCGTGCCCTGAAAGACCACTGGTTGTGGTAGCCTATCAGGTCCAAAACCCATATTGCGACAATTAGACGGAGAGAATTCCATTAGCCATTTTGAGCTCCAAGCTGAGAGAGCAAGCAAATCAGCATGGATTTGCTCCAGGCAATGAAGGCTCGTAGATTTTTTGAAAGAATATGCACATTTGAGATCATCGGCATAAATAAATGTTTGAGAATGTTAAACTGTTGCCGAAATATCACTTATGTAAAGCAAGAACAAAAGAACACCTAAAACGGTACCTTGTAGGACACCATTTAAAATAGGGCTTTCAATGGAAAGTGAAGATCCCACCAAAACCTTTTGTTTACGATTAGACAGGTATGACCTGAGAAAGTCTATTAGTGAACTGCGAATTCCCATAGCTTCCAATTTAACCAAGAGTCTTTTATGTGGTGCTTTAACAAAGGCTTTGCTAAGATCAAAATAAATAACGACAACGGATAGATGGTCATTACGAAGATAGGTAAGTAGATTGAGAGACGACAGATGACATGTTTCACAAGACCGATCTGGTAAAAAACCTTGCTGCGGAGCACTAATAACTTGATTGGCTATGCAAAAGTCGGTAATTTTTACGGCGATAATTTTTTCAAAGGTTTTAGCGAGAGAGAGTGTTTTATGGATACCTCGATTGTTCTGTACTTCAGAACGACAGCCAGACTTAAATACTGGAATAATAATAGAAGTCTTCCAATAGTCAGGGAAGAAGCCATTTACGAGTAATACTGAAAAGATCTTGCTAAGCAGAGGAGGAAAATCTCTTAGCTGTTTTATAAAAGAGTTTGGGATATTGTCCGTACCTACTGATTGAGAGTTAGGAAGATGGCTTATCAGTTTTTTAATACATTCAGGAGCAAAATTAATGATGCTAAGAGAAGCATCAGACAACGGAGGAATTAAAGGGATTGGGTCGGTTTTAATGATGCAATGTTTGGCAAAGAACGAATTTAAAATTTCTGCTTTGCCTGACTCCTCTGTAATGAATGCATCGCTAGTACTAAGCAAAGACGGAATGACTTGGTGGACTTAGCAGATGGTCTTTGATGGAAGATCTGAGCAACTGATTTATAAGCACTCATGTCATAAATAGCTAAAGACTCTCTACGCCTATCTCGCGCGAGCCTCCTTTTCGAAGCTAGTTCAAATATTTCAACAATTCCTAGATGAACTGATAATGAGCTCACAGAAGGATCTTTAAACTGCTTCCGTAACTTTTTAAGTCTGTTTTTGAGAAAGTATGGGATAGCGGTGGAATTAGCACTCGATTTGAACATCTTCCGAGGAATAAGGTCAAGAAGGCCTTCTGCTACGCATTGTAATAATTTGTTGAAAAAATTTAGATCATTATTTGAAAAAAATATTGTGTCAATCAAGAGTGTATGTAAAGTTATTTACTAATTCCTTGTTAACATTAGCAAAGCGGTGTTCCCCAAGGCTCAGTTCTTGGTCCTACTTTGTTTATCATTTACGTCAACGATTGCGTGAGTGGACTGGATTGTGGTGTCGCCATTTTTGCGGATGACATTAAGCTCTGGAGCGTCATTCGAACTGCAGATGACGAAGAGCATCTGCAGGCGAACCTAAACCGACTCCAACAGTGGTCAAAGGCCTGGTTTCTGCCGTTCAACGAGAAAAAGTGCAATATTCTACGAGTCGGCAGAGCTCGCGCTCCGAACCATATGGTCTACTGCCTAAACGGTATACCATTGCAAGAAGTGGACTCGCAGAAGGACTTGGGAGTATGGATTACGACCTCGTTCAAACCCTCGCTGCACTGCACGAAGATAGCCAAGTCTGCGATGTCAGTCCTCTACCTTGTCAAGCGGGCTTTCTCTGCCTTTGATGAAGACTGCTTCGCTAAAGTCTTTCGAACTTTTGTGCTTCCGCAACTAGAATTTGCTATCCAAGCTTGGAGACCCTGGACCGCGAAGGACCTCAGCATCCTTGAAAGGGTTCAAAGGCGTGCAACGAAACTTGTGGCAGGACAGGGTTCACTGCCATATGTAACGCGGTTAGCTAACCTTGATCTCTTTCCCTTGCGTTACAGGCAGTTACGGGGTGACCTGATACAAGCCTTCCGTATCGTACGCGGTCAGGACTGCAGCCTCGTACCGGGGGACTTCTTCGAGTTAGCAACCACCACAAATCTACGAGGCCATCCATTCAAACTACGTGTTACAGGGGCCAGACTGGACACACGAAAGTTCTTCTTCTCCAACAGAGTGCTAGAAGCCTGGAATGCCCTGCCTGTGGATGTCGTTATGTCTGCATCCGTCGAGGTCTTTAAGAGGAAGCTGGATTTGTGTAGCAGTGTCCACTAAATTACCACCCCGGTCTCTGTAACCTCGACAAATTCCGTTGTTATAATACTACTTGCTATATTTCAGTAACATTTTAAATTGAATGTATTATTGTACCAACTCATCGCTTACGCTTACTGACATGCACATATGCAAATTTTGTCACCGGATATATTATTTATTTCGCTGCATTCGAAAAGACAGCTCTACAACTGCTCGTACCACTAAAATTTGAGACAGTTTGTTTGTCTGTACAGACATTACGCTTTTCCGATCATTTGTTCCTTTATGATACCTTTTCGAGTTTTTGAGATTTTGCAGTTGTTTGTAAACAAATAGGGAGTTCAAAGGTGAAGACCTACATTTCCCTCAATAAACTGAACTGAAGTGAAAAAAGGTCAAAAATACTACGTTCTACTGTTGGCTTTGCGGAAATGGCAACTGGAAGGCGGCAATGGATTAATGCATGATCACTTGCAAAAAGGTCATGATAGAAATTCATAGATGGAGGCAAGGTGCCACTGGTAAAAATTAAATCTAATACATTATCGTTTCTGGTCTAAGAGCGGACTAATTGAAACAAGTTCGAAAAGTGAATGGTGTCTAGAAGCTTCTGGAATCTAGGAGAGGAAATATGTGTGTGCTTGTCAATTTCTGGCAAATTAAAATCGCCCACGATAACCTTGACATCGAAAGAAGTCTCTGCAATGTTTCAAAGCGTTCACAGAGTTGGCTTTCATTTCCGGTGTAACAAGGAGGATTATATACACATTCGACTACGGCTTTCCTATTTTGCGAAAGGATTACCGAAGCGACACATAAATTTCCGGAGATGGATGAAATGTCCAGGTCACAAGACGACTGTGCTAGTAAGGCTCTGATGTAAAGAAGGCAACCACCGCCGCGTCTTTTAACACGATCGTGGCGGTATAATCTGAGGCTATCTATATTGAATGCCGAGTCTGAAAGTATAGAGTGAGACCAAGATTCAGTAATGCATAAAACATATGGGTCAAACTTAACAGCCACACTTCATAGTTGTGCCATCTTTAGCACGACTGATATTGCTTTGAGAGAGACAATACTGAGAGCTGGTGGTGGTGTAAAATTAAGCTGTTCGGATGATGCAATTGGTGTAAGACAAAGTTGCTGTAGTATAAAATTTGTGGGCGGAATTACCACTAACTAGAGATGCAGCACTGTATGAAAAAACATTTGAGCAGGACCCACGAAGAGGAAAGCTATTTTGTTGGGTTGGAAAGAAAGGAGGCATGAACATAGGACTTAGTGAATTTTAAGCATAATATGAGGGGTAGTTTATGTTAAATAGCAGACGTAATAGTTTCGAGAAGCAGCTTACGCTAGGAAAAGTCTGTATTATTTGATTTGCTAGGTTAGCAATGGGATTAGAAAAATTATCAGCAACGCTATATACTTGCATTTTGCAGGCTGTTATGCAAGTGGACTTCTCAACTGGGGTGTTTACGTTAAGTTAGGGATTCGGGATAGGAACAGATCAAGATCTCCCTGCACTATCATCCGGCTTATTTGACTTAACCGCCAGGTCAGACCTAAGTGGCCAGGCGCGGGAACGGGTTGGATTCGATCCAGCTTTATCAGCTTATTTATTATTCCGAGGGATGGAGGTCGGTTGTGCTTCTAGGATTGGCTCATCTTTACTGTTAAGATCAAGTGCTCTAGTAAATTTGGGAGCCACACTTGAGCAATACTTGTTTCTCGGGGACGTTTTAACGAGGCTGGTTTCCACTGACTCAGTGATAATGTGCTCATTTGAAGAGTTAGTGGAACTGGTTTCGCTGCAGATAGGGAGGAGATTTGGTTGACGTCCGATGGAGAATCTGCTTTAGAGGCAAATGGCAGAGGAGTAGAATTCTGGGGTGGCTTTACGTCTGTTAATGGGGAGCAACTCTTCGTTGCAGTGCAGTTTTATCCCGACTTATAAAAAAATTACTTACCCTAAGATATTCAGCTGAGCTCACCAAATGGAAGAAAAAGTCCACTTCTATCGACGAAAGCAGTTTGACAAAAATTAGTGGATTTTTGCTTTTAGATGAAAGTCTTTTAGCTTCAGCGACCCTACAGTTGAAGACGCATGAAAAAAGAAAGTGGAAAGCGACATAGATAGGCTGTCTACTCATAGGAACCTTTTTTAAAATAAAGTTGAAACTTCACTTGTGCCTGTCTTCGGTCTCATTAGCAACCAGGTTTATGTGAGGCATGAGATTCTCACACTGCTGAGACGTAAGCGTTGGCAACTTTTCGTCAAGAAGGGCACCAAGAACAGAAAAAATCGATCCGTAACGAGACATAAAATTGTTAAAATCATCAAGCGCCCCTCGATCATTTTTTTCATATTAACAATGGGTTTCAGATGAAGTTTAGTTTCCTTCAGATTTCGACGAAGGGTTGCCTGAGGCTTCATGTCGAAAAAGCAATACAAGACTTTATTCCAAATTTATAGCAATGATAGCTGCCGAAACTTCGAGGATGTATGTATGAGGAAACAATTTCTGAAAGCTGTCAATATTGGTTGACCAGACAGCACAGTTTATACTAAGCAAATTATACTCAATAACAGAATGCAAACGTTAAAAAAACGGGTAATTGACAATTTCGTAGGTGGCAAAACAGAACTATGAATAAATCTGAATTGGATAATGAGGCTGTGCAGGGTAAAATAGAGAACAGTATAATTCTCAATACACCGACGATTAAGGCGGTCAATGGAGACGGTTTATCGTTTAAAATATAATGCTATTCTATATTTATACGAGGAAAACCTTTTGTATATGCAGGCAAGACTTCATAGGATTGAGGCTATGTCGGGTGAAAAACTACGACACTAGATTTCTGCTTTATTACAAATCGGCAAAACACGACGGGAAGCGAAGATGACTTATGACAAAAAATGGAAAATTTCGTCAGATGTACACTGGAAAACTGTGCAAGAGATTAAGAAATTGAATCCAAAAATATAACTTTCACCAATCTTCACTTAACTTCACTAACATAAACAGGTAAAGGCCTCCCTGCATTGTTATCTGGCTCATTTGATTCGTAAAAATATCACTGACACATTGATTGGATTCCTGACGCATTTGAAAAAACCAATAGTGACTGAGGAAGACGTTGTCTTTTCCTCCACACGCTTTCTCGAGTTTTTGAAGGCTGTTTGGAGATCTGTAATCTCGTGTAATTTAAGCGCATCAAAATATCGTTGTCCCAACTCTCTGAGATTCGTCCGGATGAGTTTCAACTTAGATGGGACGTCCAGTACAATCGTGGGGGACAAAATCGGAGGTAGTTTAGTCCGATAAATAAACAAATAAAATAGTTTTACCAAAGACCTATTTGGGTCTCTTCGTGGCAAGAACAAATACATTTTCATATGGATTTTAGAAGAGGAAGGCAGAATCCTCAAATAGCATCCTTCACTGCAACCACGAGTCATTTGAGTGTTTCTGGGTGTTTTTGGCCAGAAATGTAACGATGTAGGCAGCAATGAAGACACGTTCGTTAGGCTGGGTCGCCAATGCTATGCGTGAAAAGCAGAAGGTTAGCTGAAAAAAGAACGTGTACTGAGTACGAGAGACAGCAAAAATGAGGATGCTTGTGGATACGGCTGGGCATATGGTGTGAGAGAATATCATTAGCTGATAAGTGGCCAATTATTACAGAGAAGATCCTAAGAGGGGTACATGGCCTTGACCGTTCGCCTCTCACGCGCATGTGGCATTATGTCCTGACAGCCCGAACAGCATACGCTGAGCTTTACCCATGTAGGAACCTTGGTTGTGAAATACCCATTTGTCGCTGTAGGTATGTATGTATATTGAAGGGTTACAGGCAAAGCCCTTGATGACCCTATTTATGTACAGTGCTTTCGCAGATTCATACTCAAAGATAAAATTAAATTGCAGGCATTTAAATGTGCTTGGGTCACAGTTCAATCGTAATCATAAGGTAGTGCATGGGGTCTCTGTAAATTAGTGCGGAAGATTGTATATGACAGATTTTACAAAACTGGCTGTGCATAGTCATGCTGTACAAGCCGATTTCTGTCGAAAACTAGACGAGCAAGTTTTCTTTTAAACGCACAAACTGTGTCAGCCGTCACCATCTCGCTTGGAAGCGAGTTCCACGGTCTGACAACCCGCTGGCTGAATGAAAATTTTCGTCGGTCTAAACGCGTGCGCTCATTCCCGACTTTGTATGCATAGCCGCGTAGTTGGTTTGTACGGGCGAACTCAAAGAAGTCCTCTGCCCTTAATGAGCAACCCTGGCCGCGAACAATCCGGAACGTCCAGAGTAGACTGCAGTTTATTTGTCTATAAGAGAGAGGGAATAGGCCAAGCAAATTTAGCCTCTCCTGATAAGACAAATGCTTTAGACCGTCGACCATCTTTGTCGCTCTGCGTTGCACCTGTTCGAGCAAGTTGATATCCTTCCTCATCCATGGTGAAGCTGCTGGCATTCCATACTCTAGATGAGGTCTTACAAAGACACCAAAGATTCTTTCGAAGAGTTCGGGAGGAAATATTTTAAATGCACGTCTGATCCAGTGTAGAGTACTAGTTGCCTTCTGGACCATCTTTCTACAGTGTTCTGATGGCGATAGATTTGTGGTCGTCCATACACCCAGATCTCTGTGTCTTTCCACAGTTTATAACCTCGTCCCGTCAATATAGTACTGGTGTTTGGGAGAGGCATTGCGGCCGGTGTTCAGATGCAAGATCACGCATTTGGACACGTTAAACTTCAAAAGCCATCTGTTCGACGAAGCACACAGTTTGTTGATGTTCGACTGCAACTTTTCTGCGTCATCATCGCATTTGACTTCACTCCATATTTTTATGTCATCCGCGAACATGAGAGCCTCACAATTCACTTTACTGATGCAGTCATTAACATAAATCAGGAAGAGTACTGGGCCTAAGACAGAACCCTGTGGGACACCACTTTCCACCTTTACCCATTCCGAGGTAGAATTACTAACGACGACTCTTTGCAGTCTGGAGGACAGAAAACTCCTGATCCACTTAAACATTCTCCCTTGAATCCCTACATCCCAGATCTTTTGTAAAAGAAGCCTGTGTGGGACACTGTCAAAGGCCTTCTTGAAGTCAAAAAATATGACATCTACTGGAAAACCCTTATCGGTAGCTCGTGTCCATTTCTCGTGCGAGTAAAGAACACTCGTTAGGCAGGAGCGCCCTGGACGAAAGCCGTGTTGGGCATCGCACAATATTTTGTTCTGTTCCAGGTATTTCAGCAAGTTTCTTTTGATAATACGTTCCATTATTTTACACGCGATGCAAGTAAGACAAACAGGACGATAATTTCCGCAGTCAAGTCTTGAGCCTCCTTTATGGATCGGAGTAATGAGTGCGCACTTCCATTCTTCCGGGAGCTCGCCGTCTTCAAATGACTTTTGAAATATTGCGGATAAGGGTTTACACAGTTCATTAGCAAGTTCACGAAGTGCTAGGGCGGGAATTCTATCTGGGCCAGGCGATTTGGCAGGTTTCAGCCGGAGTAGCTCGGCCCTAACTATGGTAGATAAAAAGAGTGGTTCCTCGGTTAGGGAGGGTAGGGAGGGGATAGGATGGGGAAGGGTACTGGGAGGAGAGGTTGGTTGGCGAATGGATGGGTGGGAAAATATAGCACTAGGTTCTCGGGTGAAGACGGACTGAAAGAAGTCGGAAAGGAGGGACGCTTTAACCTGGTCATCAATCTCCACTTTTCCATCCGCAGACCTGAGGGCAGGGATGAGCTCCTGAGGCCTTTTAGTAGTTTGTATATAACCATATAGCATTTTCGGATGCTCCAACGAATTTCGGAGGATGTTTAGTTCAAACTTCTTTCGCAGCTTTGAGGCCTCATTTTTACAGACGTTTCGTTGCCGCTTATATTCCTGTAAGTGTTCCTCAGAGCCAGTTAGTCTGTCACGCCATACCACCCAAGCGTCCATATGGCCATGGTTTACAGACCTCCGGGACAGGGGACGGATGCGAACGATGCCCGCGTCACCGAGATAAAATAAATTTGTCAAAGCAAGCGCATAATGCAAATTGGTGATTTCAACTCTCCAGACATCGAATGGAATTTGACGCATTGCACACCATCAGAAAACTCCTTCAGACAGAAATTTATTAAATTGACCACTGATGTGTTCCTTTCCCAACACTTTTAAATGAACATTCGATTCCGAGACGTAATACAATCAAGTTGTTTGCGTGTTATCGTCACTCCAGAACAAGTTGCTTTGGTTAAGGGAGGAAGCACATCGGCGGAGAGCTGACAAAGTTGTGTTTTATAAGCTGTCCAGTAGGAGACCCGTTAATCTATCAGAAGGGAGTACGTAGGCTAGACTATTACTGGGAATTACGACCATATAAGTGAGTAAACATTTTCACCCGACATTCCCGTCTTCATCCCCAAACTGAATAGTCTGCTGGATTGGAAGTGTGGTCAATTTTTATAGGCAAAGTGGTTTGACGGAAAATGGTCGACTAAGCAACCATACCGGAGGAATAAGGACACGTTAAAACTGTAGAGACACCGCTGTTGACATGTCGATGACCAATAGACGTTACATAGCAATAAGCTAGCTTCTTTATTTACGTACATGGTGACTATTCCTGCTGAAAAGAATTGAATTCTTAATTTCAGTGGGCCTCGTGATTTCCACGTATTTTTGTTGATGATTTTGATTCGCACGTGGCTAAGATAGAGTTAGAAGATATACTTTTATTTTCTTTTAAGCACATTTAACCCAACGTCCTTTCGACCATTTCGTGGGCATTCAGTTTGTTTTACTGCGCTAATAAACGTCAAAGTGTCGTGCTCTTATTCGAAATTGCCAAGTGTCTTGTCAGTCCTAACCGCGTGCTGCAAAGGTAGCCTGACTGGTCCAGGTTGTTGAGCAGAGGGTGAGTGATTCCGTGCAGGTTCTTATGCTAAACTTGCGATGCATTATGACTGCACCATTTTATTCTTAAGACGTGACCTCCGGCTAGCCGTACATGCCCCGATAGCACTTTAGTCGCCCAGGGCTAGCCCGGTACCACGACGTCGTGGGCCAGTCCTGCGTTTGCTTGACTCTTTTCAACAATAATTCCGTGCAGGAACTCTTTCGTGTGACGGGCACCACACACACACCGTCGGTCACTCAGATTACTAGTCCGTAAATCCAAGCGGACCATCAACTGTCCAGCCCTGGACGCCTGAATGCTATCAGAGATTAATGTTATCAGTATTGCGTTGTCAACTTATTGGAAATGGGTACATTAATGTACTAACGATTTTGATTTCGGTTGTGAAGCTACCTTTGGGCAGGCGCAATAGCATATACAAAATTTGGCATTGAATCCGCAGATATTTAACTAAACGGCTCCACTTAGCACCTGAAATACTGTCACGGTCGTGCCAGTCCTAGTTTTGATGAAATCGGTCCTTGGTGTCCATAACCGGGACATCTATACATGTTAACCAAGAAAAGATATCTCGACTGCAGCAAAGTAAACGCGCACCAAGTTATGACACGACAAATATACTATGTCTATTCTTATACGCCGAGGTGGTCTCTAGACTTCCAAACTTTATTTTCAGGATGTTCCTTGAGTCCGCATTCTCCACCCACGTGTTATGCTGATCGTTAGATAATACGGTTGCTGCCCGCCGTTAGATAAGGATTGCAGTATGGAAATACTGCGCCGTATGTTTTAATTGTAACCGTGGGCCTGTTCTCACTCAAGTGGCCTGTCAAAACTCCAAAGCGAGTATTTGTCGTTGGCATCTATTTTTACGGTTGTTAGACACGTGGACACCATTTTCAACCGAACTTCGTTCTAATTAACTACCGTCTCTTCACCGGCAGTCACTTTCGCCCTCGACTCCCAGAAATGAAGAATACTCACATGGCTAAATTTCGCCAGAGCTGCTGCAAAGGAAAACTTCACAGGCTGGCATCTCAACTGCGGGGCCATTCATTGCCAGTCATTGAATTTGCATTAAAAATCTGCCTTCCTATCAGTAGTATTTGCACATCTTCACATGAATATAATTTGTCTTCGGTTGGAAAACTGATCAAATAGCGAAATTCCTCCAGTGTACTTAAATGCAAGGCGTGCTAGTGGTGCTCCTCCGGATTCACCATCATCATCCCATTTAACTTAAACACCTCAGGAGTAATATGCGTGGTGTTTCTGCATACGTAGCATGCTCAACGTATGTTTTTGTGGTAGTGACCTAGTGCGTTGTCTTTTATGCCGCAAAATAGTACAAACTTCGTCCCCATTTACCTTACAAATGCCCTTGGCTTACCGTCCGCACAAACACCGAGTCGGTTTCCTGCACGTTCCTCCTCAATTAACCTAAAATTCAGCACTAAATCTTTTCTTTCAGATTTCAGCCATCCCCTCAACGTCATAGATTTCTGTTGGAGTTCGGTGCCACAGCATTTTTCGCGTTTGATCAATGCACCTTAATGGCGTTGTTTATTCTGATTCCAGTTAATAGCATCAACAAAACTGGAGTGTGGGATGGGGTTCTGTCCATTGTGCCTCGCGATCCCTGTTACATCGCTAACGTGAGCTTTCTCAAATCCGACAAATACCATCTGTCGACAGGAATCGTCACTTGCGCAATTCCAATTTCAGAAGTTTGCGCTGGCTGACTACACACTGCGCCGGACGAAACTAACCGGTTTTGCGGGAATACTGCGGGAATAAGCGCTTTATTTGACGCCGATACTCGGACACTGTTCGGTCGATAGTGGTGAAAATTGCATTCCCAGGTGGCAAATCAAAAGAAAAAGAGGCGTTCACGGGGAGGGGTATATTGGAGGTCCGACGTTTCGAGTAGTTGTTTCGTCTACCCATCTTCAGATACTGGAGAGTCATGTGCACAGCCCTCCTTATATGGCGCACTCTGTTTAATACGTGGCCCGCAAATGGTGCCTTTTTGGCTGCATCCGACCCGCATGTCACCGTGACCTGAATGGCTTCCGCCCACATCGGTCGCGGTCATAGTTGACGGGCCTGATTGTCTCATGCCGTGA
>CACRXP010000188.1:407285-439111 GCA_902702965.1 Spirometra erinaceieuropaei | reverse complement strand
GAGGTTCGTAAAGTCAGATAGGAGGAGGCAAATGGATGTGACGGTTGACAGAGTAATCGGTAGACAGCTGTGCGCATGACTTCCCAGTCTCTGAAGATGGGTAGACGAAACAACTACTCGAAATGTCAGACCTCCAATACACTTCTCCCAGTGAACGCCTCCTTTTCTTTTGACACTGCGACATTTTAAAGATGAGCCCGGTCACTTGTCGTCGTCAGCTACTAGAAAACTAGGGCGTAGTGATGACCCATGGTCAAATGCAATATTCGTAGAAAGAGCATCTTGCCCAGCTTCTGAGCCACCCGGCCCGGCTCAGTCAGCAACAGTCCAGTCAGAAGACGCACCCGCAGCCTAGTATGACCGACTGCAGCCCACCACCGGTCCAAGAAGACCTTACGGTAATGACTAAAACGAGAGACAACGAAAAGATTGCCGGTAACTGCCCTTGAGTTGAGATCTGTACGTGTATCTAAGCAGTATTAGCTAACTAAAATAGCATATAAACTGGTTCATTTTGACCCGGGAATCTACTGTCGACCTACTGGAATTTATTGCGACCATTACGGGACTTTCCAGATCATCTCTGCTTGGGTTCTTCACAAGCGCCGGACACCGAGCTATTGGCGAAAATTATAGTTGTCCAAAGGGGTCGTCAGATATTGATGCTAGTTCATCCGTCTCTGACGGCGACGTCAACCGCTGCCCACATGCTGGGCGTAACGGTGACCTGCGGGTAAATTAGTTTATAGTGAGGCAGACTTGCGCAACGTCTATCTTACTCCCTTATTACTCCGATGGCGACAGGAAGTCGGAACGATCAGAGGCGGGCGTGGACACAGTGGCTGTTAAAGCTGAACCACCCGTCTACGCCTGCCACGCACACGACCTGGTCCCTGCTCCGGCTGCACCACTATAATAAGAGTGACCCATATCTTACGTGAGTGAGAAGCCACAAAGGCCGCATCAAGAGGGAGCCATTGCAGCCTGGCTCTCAACCCTGCGAAGGACCGAGTTATCCCGCCAGTCGAAAACTAGGGCTCTCAACGCGTTGAAATTGATTCAAAGACGTTAGGTTTCTTGTAGTGGGGGATACACAATCTGTCCTGGGGGTGGATTCCCTGGCGTCGACTTCGCTTTCGCCACTGTCGTGTAGCGGTATGGGGAAGGTTTTCTGACTAGTGGCAGCAGTAGCAGGGACGACGCAAGTCACTTTTGCGTTCTCTTTTTGACAGTTGTGGTTATCGTCGCTGGCGATGGACGAACTTCCAACTGTAGAAGTTGGTGAACAGACGCCAAGAATAGGGACTTTGAGGCCTAAGAAGCGAAACTAATCCGGACGATCATTATAGTCATCGTTAATTCTGAATTGCTCTGCCGTAGCGTTTGGGCACATGCCCCAGCGTCCCAAGCAACCATTCTTTCAGTCAGTTGTCCTATCAGGAAGTAAAGAGCTTGAGGGAATAACTTAAGGGAGTAGGTCTGCTGGTTCTCCATCTAATGCCTGTCATACAGTCCTAAACTCTACAATGTATATTTTCAGAATCAGTGGTAGTACGTGTCGGGCTGGGTAATATGCAGAATCTTTGTTTTTTTTGCGACCTCAATTTTCGTGACTAGTAGGCGAAATGTTCCGGCCAGCGACCATGATCGACGCTCACCATGTGCAGTTTGTTCTTGCTTTTATTTAAAGATAATATAGCAGTTGAAACTGATTGCCAGGTCGGCTTACTGCCATTCTTCTTGAGAATGTTTTTTTTTATTTAGAGCACTGTTCCAGCGAGAATGTCGAATGTCAGCGGTGATGTTATCACTCCATGGGAGGTAAAGGCAACCTCGGACTCCGGTGTGAATTATCAACAATTGATAGAGCACTTCGGCTGTTCCCCTATTACCTCTGGGTTAATTGAGAGGTTTGAAGAAGTTATCGGTAAACCGGCGCACCACCTCATTCGGCGTGGTATCTTTTTCGCCCATCGGTTTGTCTTCCCGTCGACTTTTCTATAGTGTCTTTAGTGATCTCGAGCACATCCTCACTAAATACACAAGCGGTCAACCCTTCTTCCTTTATACTGGTAGAGGTCCCTCGTCTTCCGCTCTTCATGTGGGACACTTGATTCCATTTATAATGACCAAGTAAGCCCTTTCTTTATCGAAACATTTTTTAGATGGATTCAAGACACTTTCAAGGTACCCTTAGTCATACAGCTGACGGACGACGAAAAGTTCCTTTGGAGGAATATCCCCATGGAAGAGGTCATGCATTTGGCTATTGAAAATGCCAAGGACATTATAGCCGTCGGATTTGATCCTGCCAGAACCTTTATCTTCAATAACCTGAAGTATATGGGGTCAGTTTAGCTAATTCCGTCTTTTCGGTATTTCTAAAAACCTTCCCGGGTTACATTTGATTTTTTAGTTTTATTGGGCGCCTAACAACGCACACCGCGGATATTTATTATTTTGACTGGGGAATCGTGACATTAAGTACTTTGTGGTTGCCACAAGGACCCCCTAAAGCACTGGCCTGAGAAGTTCTCTAGTCAGTCTCTAAGCCGAACTCCGTTTCTTGGGCGTCGAAACGTCTCGCTATCGACCGCGACTGGTAGGCGGGACTCGTATTCTAGAGTAATCGCAATCGTCTTTGCTCGGTAGGTAGTCTTACTTCCTTACGTTGTTGGAGCCCATGTGAGCTTAACGGCAAATTCCAAAACAAACGATCATTGTTCATATGGTGATCATAATAGTAGGATTGATCATCTTGTGTTTCAAATACCGAATTCACTTGCCTTCCGTGAATGTTTACTTCCTTTTGATACTAATTCTCTGATCCGTTAGGCATTCGGGGGAAAACGGGTTACCCGTTAGCCTAGCTGCAGGCTACCCGGCCCGTCCACAGGTGGCGGATAATGGGACGGTCTTCAGTGAAGTTTAGCTGCGAAATAAGCAGACCCAGGTCTGACGAATAAGCAGTCTCAGACCATCAGCGACAGTGCTACCGAAGTGTGGAAGGCTGAGGTCTTACACGCTGAAGGCCTTATAAAAAAGCCGCAAAACGCGATGACGGTATTGCGAAATGGCAACCATAAACCGCCATCAGATAAGTTTGCTTGCCACCACTGCCTTGTGGTTTGGCTTTTAAGCCAAAGCGCTAGAGGAGGCAACCTCGAACAAACAATGAAAGCTGCTGTTGGGGACCCACCCGTATCGAAATTCCAAAGAAACCTCATGAAATATGTCCGAATACAGTATTGCTACCCATGTTATGGCGTCTGCGGGGACCGACGCGCGCCGCAACCCTGGTTTATTGGTGCGGGCGAATAGTATGCGGGCTGGACTACGCAGTCGGGGACGGAATCCTAGTATTGGATACTGGAATGTGCGAACGTTCCTGGACCCTGGTACCCAAAGTCTAATCGCGCGCAGCCTTAATTAGTACAACGTGGATGTCTACTGTCCTGACTTCCTGACTCAGGCTTTCGAGAAACAAAGATCCCTGGAGTTGACTGACACTTTACGCTGTACCACAGCTGCTCGCGCTTCTCTTCTGGTAGACACGGTGTGGCTATAAGCCTCTCGCAACAAGCGGACCTCGCTTTGCTTGCTTGGGAACCAGTCAATGACCGAATAGCCTACTTCCGACTGGAGGGTCACTTCACGAACCTCTCCATCGTCTCTCTACGCACCAACTTCAACTGCCGAACAACGCAATAACGGTGCGTTTTACTCGCAGTTTCAAGCGTTCGGTGAAAGTCTCACCGCTATCTGCTAATTGTTGCCGGGGATTGGAATGGTCCGACCGGACTTGACGACTCCACAAACAGTCATCTTCTTGGCCGCATTAGGCTTGGTTTCCGATGTGAAGATGGCGAGAGGTTGCTGAAATTCGCTGATCATAACCGACTGCTTGTCATTAACACTTGTTTCCAACATCGCAAAAAACATCTGACCTGGTATTCAAACGACGATCATACGACCAGTCAGCTTGACTACATACTAGTAAGCTCAAACTTCCGCAGCTGGGTTCACGATATATCGATGCGTGGTGTCGAGACTGGCAACGCCTATGGGTCGAACCATGTCCTCGTTTGTACACGCTTAAGTGTTCACTTCTCATCCGCGCCAAAAATGCCATGTCCTAGACGTCTCGGTGTCGCAAAAATCCGGCAAACCAGCACTACCGAGGCCCTGAGCAGAGAAGTCTCGTCCTGTTTTACGACACGAGCCGACGGAGAAGTTAGTAACCAGTGGTTGTCACTGAAAACGTCAGTCTATGGGGCAGTTGATAAAATCCTTGGATGTTCCCAACGATGCCGCGGTGACTGGATTAATGGAAGAACACTGCAGTCGTCTGCTCGGACGGCTTGAGCCAGGTCCCGTAACGATTATTTCTTTCACCAACTTCGAAAGATGACGTCAAAGTCGGCCAGGGATGACCACAGGCAATGTTGGGCGGAAATAGTGACTTCCGTGAAACAGGCCTTGAACGTTGATGACACTCAAAAACTGTATCGACTTATCCACTAAGTTAGTGGCAAGCCCTCTACACTGAGTGACTCTTTTCACTGCATGGATGGCGGCTTTATTGCTGACAGCTCGGCCAAAGTCGAGCGCTGGCATGAGCACTTCGATACCCAACCCACCACGCCCTTACTCTCCTCTGCAGTGAAGTTTCTTCCCTCTCTAACCTATGCAGTGTCATGCGACCCCCCTTCTGAAGGAGAGGTCGCCGATGCTATATGAAAACTACGCACCCGGAGAGGACGGTATACCCGCCGAAATCTACAGGTCCTGTGTCGACACTGGTGTTCTGGCTCCATGAGGTGGTTGAACAAGCGTGGTGAAACGAGGTTGCTCCTGGTGACTGAGGTTCGGGCATCCTTGTACCTATCCCCAAGAATGGAGGTAGGACAAGATGTGAGGACTACCGCGGCATAAGCCTACTCGACGTTGCTGCGATCTTTGCCATTGTCCTTTTCAGACTATTCCAGGCTGTGCGTAACTCTAGGACGATACCCAATCCAGCCGGATTTCGTGCTGGTCGTGGATGCACGGACCAAGTATTAACACAGGCGCAATCTCGAATTTCACCATAGCTACCAGCAACCGACGGCCGTCTGCTTTGTTAACTGCCGCTGTGTTCGACTCCGTCCATTATGAGTTCCTATGGCGGACAATGCCACTAAATGGTGCAACACCAAAAATCAGCGCTATGATCAAGGCCTATTATCACTACCACTGCGCGAGTCCTGTTCCGCAACAATCTTATTCAACCGTTTTTTATTCGGTCTGGCGTTCGGCAGGGTTTTATCCTGTCGCTCATTCTGTTCAAGTGTGCGATTGACTGAATTCTTGGGAGAGCCCTACACGAAAGTGGCGGCGTTGAGTTCGCACTCGGACACCGACTGATCGATCTCGACTATGCCGATGGCATTGATTTACTTGCTTCAAGTTTTGGGTGATCAGCAGTCCATGATGTCACGGGTGAACGAGGTGGCCAAATGGGTCGGTCTATCGGTAAACGCCGGGAAGACTAAAGTGTTTTACAGCTGCATCCCTGACCAGGAGAAGGCACCTCTTGGGATTGATGGCTGCCAACTTGAAGAAGTAGACAGTTTTAAATACCTCTGGGCGAGGCTGCTGCCGAATAGGCAGAGTAAGGATGACATTGTATGCCGAATTGACGCTGCCCGCCGGCTCTTCTCAAGCCTTGGAAAATGAATATGGATTCGACGCGACCTCTCCATCGCACCAACATTCACATGTACCGTGCATCTGTCCGGTCTGTCCTCTATGGTTGTGAATGCTGGGCTATACGCGTGGAGGTCGAGTGAAAACTGTAGGTATTTGACCACTACTGCTTGGGGACCATCCTTCGAGTGAAGTACATTGACTTCGAATCAAATGAGACAGTCCGCGCTCGCTGCGACATCGCAAGGATAACCTAAGTCATCCAATAAAGGTGACTGAGGTGGCTTTGGCATGTTATTCGTCGTCCACCTCAGGAGCTCACTATTACTGGCCTCGATTCGGCACCGTTACCACATTGGAGGCGTCGCAGAGGAGGCCAAATAAAAACCTATCTCGACACAGTTCGTCAAGACAGGGAAGTGGCTCTTGGACCTTCGGTATTCGTTCTCCTTTGTTGGCGAAGAGAATGGGTTGGACTGTCCAGATCTGCTGCCGCGGATCGTCACGCATGGAAAGGGACAATTCGGGACATTTTCGAGATCGGCTAGATCAGGCATAATTATAGCCGTACTAAATGGAATTACATTTGCGGTTTCTCAAACCTTTTGTAACTGTTTCATCAATATCCCTTATAATAAATTTTCTCCTTTTTGCGTTGATTGCCTCAAAACAGTAGTGCTATGTGGCCGAAAATGCCATTCTCATAGTGGTTTTTCAAATAAACTTGGTTAACTAGTTGCATCTGGAAGCAAGGCCTGGGTGTTACGTTAGTAGACGGATGTTTGCCGTCAGTACCTGTGGGCGTTATAGCTGATTACTCCTTGTAACTTGATTTCACCATAGTCGCACGATGTTTACTGTCTTTTGTTTCTTTCTTCAAGGCAGTGCCCTGAATTCTATCAGACTATTTGTCGCATCGAGCGGTTGGTAACCTACAATCAAGTCCGTGGTATCTTTGGCTTTACTGACATGGACTGCATTGGCAAAATTTCTTTTCCTGCCATTCAGGCAGCCCCCTCTTTCACTACTTCCTTTCCGCAAATATTCTCTCACCACAAAGACTTCAAAAATATTTCCTGTCTGATCCCCTGCGCCATTGACCAGGATCCCTACTTCAGGATGACACGTGATGTTGCCCCGCGTTTGGGCCTACCCAAACCCTCCCTCCTTCTCTCCTCCTTCTTCCCAGCTCTCCAGGGTAACAAAACAAAAATGAGTGCGAGTGACACCAACTCCGCCATCTTCGTCACTGATACGCCCAAACAAATCAAAACAAAGGTATTGTCTCGCGCACCGTCTCCTTGTTGCCTTTGCGATGCTCTTTACGACAATACATCAGCAGTAACTGTTCCTTTCAGATTAATAAGTACGCGTTCTCGGGCGGTGGCGCAACCATCGAGGAGCATAGGGCGAAGGGGGGAAACTGCGATATTGACGTCTCGTATCAGTATCTGCGTTTCTTTCTGGAAGACGATGCACAGTTGGAAAAAATTCGGACTGTAAGTCTTTCACTGGTTTAGAATTACTTTTGGGGCTTTCTAATTTCCTCAGAAATTAACTGCTAACTTGGAGTAGATCAGTTTAAAGTGAGGTCTATAGGTGTAGACCGAAATTCGATGTATAAATACTTGGGCGGATGTCCATCAGTCACAGCGGCATAACCGCGTAATATTCTCTAACTGCCGACGGGCAGCAAGTAGTATGTGTTGGGTTGCAGGATACCATACTGACAGAACAGGTATAAGCTATAGGCCCAGACACGTGTTTCGCCGATTTTCTGCCGCTGTGGGAGTTCGGCTCATCAGTGGGTCCCCCTAGTATTCTTCGTTCGCCCCATGCAGCGACAGAATATCTTTGCTTCTAGCTGACATCTTTACTTTTTGAATGGCATCAGGCAACCCAGAAACTTACGTTTCCCGAAAGGTTTACAACTTCCTCACACAAACGCTACAGTCTCAACCCGGCCAGCTGTAAATCCCGACGTGTTCTGAGTTTACATTTACTATTGTGCACATGTTTGCCTCTATTTTATCTACCGATCAAACTCCCTCCGGAGCTGCCTTGGTGTCACGGAGGCCCGTCTGAGTATGTTTGCTACTTCCTTGGGGAGATTCCCTGAATTATTTACGTGAACTTAGACGCTGCGTATAGGAAGCTACGTCTATATTCTCCCACCTGGTCTTCCATTTTGCTCGACTCTAATGCTGAGATTGGCTGTGATCCCGTATAGACCTGCGACTGATTGTTTTTCTGCAGTTTCAGCAAAGCTTAACTTCCATGCTTAGTAATCTGTATAGCCCTCTTTTCCGCCTGCGGTTATAATTGGACTAGTAATCTGTAAGTCACTATCAGGCATAAGACGCTGCATTCTTCTCCCTTCTCCTCTGCAGGAATATACTTCGGGTGAGCTGCTCACTGGGAACCTAAAGAAGGTGCTCATCTCCCTGCTAAGCGACCTCGTCACCGAACACCAACGGCGGAGAGCTGCAGTCACAGATGAGATAGTGCAACAGTTTATGACTCCGAGAAAACTTGAATTCTGACGTTTGCTTCCTACCTTAGATAAATGTTTTCGGAATTTTGACGGCTGCTTCCGCCAATTCGATTACATTTCTTATCAGCTGAGGTGCATGTTACCTGTAAATATTCACTCCGTGACCGTTTTTTCGAAGGAAATATGGTGGGATTGGAATATGGGGAGATAGATTGCTGTTGCGCAGTTCTTCGATATAATCAGACTACCATTGCCTGCCCACTCCGCCCGAGATATAGCCAGTCCCCTTCTGCCGGGTGAGCTCTGTTTTCGATCGTACTGGAGCCTCAAACAGACCTATTCAGGCAACAGGACTTCTAACCCTCGTATTTTCCAATCTGCTAGTGGCAGTCCGGGACTGTGACGCTGACCCGGTTGGGGTTTCGTCAGCTTTTAGTGGCCATTAATGGAGTAGGTATCATCCTGAGAGACAGGCGGCCTCTTACTGACAGCAGTCTTGTTTTAGCTGTTAGGGTGCCCTCCGTAAGGTGCTTGGATTCTATTGACTGCCAAAACAGTTGCTAGGTTTAAGGTGAGTCTAATGTATGGAAGAGATTTGGTCTGGCAGACGGGGTAACGAGCCTCTGGGTAGTTGGTCTCGACTGCGTGGTCATCAGCAATTGTAGATCCGGTGGGGGCATAGAAGTAGGCGCGGGTGACCAATTTCAGCCAAGAGACGACAGCCCTGGTGATTCTTAACCTTACTCGGACGAAGAAAGTACGTTACTGACCGAACGCTACTAGGAGGTTGTCCAGGTACAGTGGTCTTCGGTCTGGAGTACTGTGTTTTGCAGGCGGCGTTGGGCTACGGTCGGTTGCTGCGTCAGACGTCCCGCCATAAGGTGGAGAAAGTTGATAGTTGACCAAGTGTTTCGAGTCATTAAAAACAGCGTGACACCAGCGCTTACGGCGGCGGGGATGGTATGCAAATGGTCAGCCATGTTCGTTAGAGGGCAATCGTTCAGGCATTCCAGGTATCCTGTCCCAGGTTGGGTTCCGCGTGTACTTGTCCGCAATCCGCCATGTCACGTTACAGCGAGGAACGATACGCTGACGACCCCTGTCCTATCGGCCTTTCACCTGTCACTATTGCCCTCGTTTTTTATCTTTCACTGTCCTACACGGGTGCACATTGCGTGCCCGACTGAACTGTCGAGAGCCTGTGTTTGTCGACGTCGATTCCCTCGATATCTACGTGAGTATCATTCAACGTAGGGGGGGACTGAGTATTTTCGCATATTTCGTTTCGCCCGCCATACTGACCCTTGAACATTTGGTCGCAC
This sequence comes from Spirometra erinaceieuropaei, assembly GCA_902702965.1. NCBI lineage: Eukaryota > Metazoa > Platyhelminthes > Cestoda > Diphyllobothriidea > Diphyllobothriidae > Spirometra > Spirometra erinaceieuropaei. The sequence goes on along the minus strand of CACRXP010000188.1, from coordinate 429,607 downwards.
ACATGCTGCATTTTTGTCGGTTCGTCGATGGTTATCGTGTATGCGCATATTGTGAAACGTGCTCCTAAGTAACTCGTGGATGTTTACGCAGGCAGGACGAAGGGGTGTGATAGAGTTAAAACTGTCTTGCTTAACTAAAGATCTTTTTGTTCGTATATACAGCCGAAAATATGCATCTGAATGTCCTAAAACAGGCTGGGCGGGTGAAGCATGTGGGGCGGTTGCAGGTTGCGGTTCTAAGTGTCGGTCCCGGTGAGATGGAATCGCAGTTGACCTAGCAGACCGGCGCATGATTTGAATAAGCTATCGCAACGGGAGGAGATTGTAATGGAGTCCACGCTGCCAGGTGAAATGGCGATAGTGGGCAGGATAGCAGGAGTGTCCTCGCTAGTACTGCGAATGTTGGTGCTCACGGTGTTTTATGAGAAGGGAGGCGGGTTGGCCGTGTGCACAATCGGCCCAGACACGTCCAATTGGTCCGACACGTGCCGAAAATGTTCGTTGACAGCGGGGGAGAAGCGGTGGCAGGGGTTGGTGCTTGTAACGCGAGAGTTGGGTCATTGAAAACCATTGTTTACCTGGGAAGCGGCTATTCGGCTGTTCCAGGGGATGGCCGCGCCAGTTTTGCCGATATTGTCTGGGCCACCCTTATGTGTCCTGATTACAGAATACTCAATTTTCCAGAACACGTTCCTCCCGGTTAAGCTGTGCAAGTCCACCAGAACGCTAATTAAATAATTATAGCGATTTTCTTGGCGGTCATAAGGAATACTGTGCCGAGGGCGCCGCGCCAAATTCGTATATTGAAAAGCCTAATGCTATGGTATATTTTCCTCCGGAATTAAGGTTCGACCTTGACACGTTGCCTTTTCTAAACTGCAAATGCTCCTCACCCAAGTATACACTGTGGGCTAGGAATGTACCTCTGCATCTGCACTGCGGAGTATGTAGTATTGTCCCCGAATAAATGAGGAGTGTTATTGGCAAGGGCAGACTCTTCATTTGCCGTCGAAGACCATCTATGCTCCAGACCGATGAAGGCAATGAATCAGTTGATCATTGAAGACGACTGTTATTTGGCCCGCGACCACGTACTGTTGACTACCTGGGAGCATCAATATTCACGCGAAATATGCAGTCATGTATTACTTTAAGCGCGGGATGGAAGACGATAGTCCGGCTACTTTTAAGATCCGGCCTAGAATCCCCTCCGAGGATCACATAGCGACGACCCATTGCAGCCGACTATGTGTGTGTTCAGAGCTCGGACAATGGAGGACCAGTGGTTACCTGATCCCGAATTCGATCTATTCGATCTGGACTGTCTGACTACCATAAGGGCGCTCGCATTCTACCGGTAAGATTCCGTGATCTCCGCGTATACGTGACTAAAAATTCCCCCTTTCGTGTGTGCGGGAAGACGTACATTGGGGTTATTTCGTTATTACCTTTTGGTGGACATTAGTAACTAACTGCCGTTTGAAAAATACAGTTGGCTTAGGACGATGTAGTTCGACATTTTGTGCAGTACACGTATGGCTTCCGATCCCAGTTGCCACGATTTAATTACTGAAGTGGACGTAGTCACGTGAACTAGTGCAGTTAGCCATCCTCGGCACGGTAAAAAGCGTTTGGTAAGCCCCTCACATGTAGAGCGTAGGACGATCCAGCTGCTGGATTTGCTAGTGAATTAAAGCTTCCAGAACAAAAACAGGGTTGGTAATGTTGATTATTCTGAGCGCGTCCCAGGCAGTGGAGGTTCAGATGCCTCTAACAAGGATGTAGTGGTTGATGACTAATCATAAGCTAAGATCCCCGCCTAGTCATAGGCAAGTTTTCTTCATGTGGGGCTGAGTATAACGCACCAATTTCATCAGAAAAGCGTGTAGGATTGTTCACTGAGGTGACACACCGTGTTGGAATGGCGGATAGTCAAATGCGCCTAGGACACGTGCCGGTTGCTCCGCTCAGTCCTCGACTGGCACTCAGCTTAATCTTTGGTCTCCTGAAGTTATACTAGCTTAGCAAAAACACCCCTGTCGCCGCTCCGAATGGTGGGCTAAACTAAGCGAGGGCATTCGGTGTGCGTGTCTTTGCCCACACCCCGTCAGGACGGCTTCGATGACGACAACGAAGAAATAACCAATCTGCTTTCATAGACGAATAGGCCGCAGCTAGCCTTCACGGACTGCGGAATCAACACAACCAAAACAGCCTTCTTCCGCTCTCGACGTCCGATGCAACAGAGACTACAGGAGATGCAGAACGCCCAAAAGGACCGCAGGGCTGAGTAAATACAAGAATATACGGAGCGTAATGAAGTGAAGAATTTATTCCCATCATTCAGAGCGATCTACGGCCGCAGCACTGAAGAAACTGCGCCTCTGCTCAGATGTGATGCGACAAAACTTCTTACGGACAAATTGCTAATTCTGAAGCACTGGCCCGAGCACTTCAGAAAGGCCCTCTGTCGACCATAAAAAACGCCGATGTCACCATTAGCACCATCCATCAATTGGAACCGAGGGCCAAAATGGACCGCCTGCCCTTGCTATAATAAAACATCGAGGCTACATGCTACATGTCCAACAGCAAAACAGCAGGAGTCGATGCAATTCTGACCAAAATCCACGAGTACGTCGGCTATTGGCGAGGTACCAGGCTAATTCGCCTTTGACAATCTAGTCAGGGTGTGTACTCGCTCTCACCCTCCTCAACTTCATGTTCTCCGCTACGTTGGTGGACAGCCGTCGCGACAGACACACTGGGATCAGTATCGCCTGCAGGGCCAACGGTCAGCTCCTCAATATCCAGCGTGCGCAGGCATTCACGCTAACATAAACAACCACTGCATATGATCTCCTCTTCGCGGAAGACCGTGCATTTAATCCCAAGACAGAAGCAATCATGCAAAGAAACGATAATGCCCTCGTCACCGCCTACACCATCCTCAACCTGACCTTCAGCACAGTCTAAGGGTGACCATGCACCACTCAAAACAAACAAACGAGCACTATGTTCATAATCAACGTGAATGGAAGTAGTCACGCACCAATGGACAAATTGGCCCATCTTGACAGCACTCTCTCAAGCAACACAAAGATCGATGACAAAATAACGATCATAAGCCAGCCGAGCTCCGTCTGGAAGCGCCGTGGACTTCGCTTCAACTCAAAGCTCAAAATGCACAGGGCGATAATCCTGTCAGCACTGCTGTGTGGGACAGGCACATGGACAATCTGCGCCAACTAAACCAGCAAATTCAATCACTTTCACATCAACTGCCTCCGGAGAATGCTATAGCCGAGATGGCAGTACGGGATACCCGAGACGGAAGACTTGCGACCGACCAGAATGCTCAGCATCTCTGTCATGCTGAGACAAGTGCAACTGCACTGAAGTGACCGTATCACGATGGCGGATGAGAAGTGCTTGCCAATTTGACGATTGAACGGAGACATTTCCACAGGTGATTGTCAACAGCAAAGACAAAACGACGCTGTGAGGACCTTGTGTTCACCTCCCTTAGAGATAAACAGATCAATCTGCCCACCTGAGAAGACCTTGCTCGGAATCGAACGACCTGGAGAAGAGCAGTGAAGACTGGAGCAGCAGTCTACGAAACCCGACAGATCGCAGTTGCCGAAGCCAGAAGGGTGACTCGCAAGTCTCATGCGCCGTGTATCCATAACGCCAACATCTAACCCCTCCCATCATTTGCCAATTTTTAACGAGCATTCTGCACGCAGATCGGCCTCTCAAGACATGTTCGTATACAACGTAACAACAACACGACAGCTCCACCTGCTGTCTCTAACAATGTCTTCATTTTCCCCCCTGCCGAAACTCCACGGCGCCGACGGTCATCGTCATGGATGAACGCGAAGCTAATGCCCACCACCATCCTATTATCACTACCACAATCCCCGAGAGGACGGCGACGGCAATTACGACACACATAGCCCCCATAACCGGTTAGAACACTACTGACGACTTTCCACGGCTTGTCACTAGCCTCGTGAATGTTCGAAGCCAAGTAACGCCGCCCTTCCCTGATCGGCTGGTGGACGTCGAGACAGAGTGAAATGCGCACGCACGCGCTGGGGGCTAATAACCTCAACGGCGATCGCGAACAAAAGAACTTGCTTGGTGGGTCAGCTGGCGGCAATTGCGTGCAGAGCCTCTTGTGCGCTCTGAAATATCAGCAGATTTGTCCAACACATGTCGTCTTCCCTGAATTGTGATTTGGGAACTTTTATGATGTCGACCAATACAGCTTTCGACAAACCGTCGGTGGGACTAATGTTTGAATTGATCTGCCATATACAGTCTAATTGGCCGATCTCTTGAATGATAGTTTGTCGGGGCGGTATTTGTGGACGACTGAATGAGCTTGTGGTGTGGAAATTCGACGAGGCCCCTGTCCTCAAGAAAACGTCGTATGGTACTAACGGCCAAATACACCGCCATGCGCTCCATTCCAGATGTGTCGTCGTGCTATTCGGCAGGTGATAATGTGAGGGAAAAGGCAGCTGGTATTGAAGGGTCGCGCCGACTGCAACATCAGAGCTATCGACGATTAGGTATACAGGCTCGTCACGGGCACAGTGGAACGGGAGGGAAGCGCCGGTAATGTCAGTCTTCGCCCTGTTAAAATAAACGAAAGCACTGTTGCGGTGCCCGAACGAACTTTGGAGACCAGACAGTAGATTTTCGAACGACAGGATGGTGCCAGTACATTTCCGAGAAACCGACGATAAAAGTTGTTCATGCGCAGGAGGCGTCTCAGTTGACACTTAGATGTAAAAAGCGGGAATTTACGGATAGCCACGGCCTTCTAAGAAAGAGGGTGGATGCCAGCTAAGTCAATTAATTGTCCGAGAATTTGAGGAAGACAACTCTAAAGGCACACTTGAACGGATTGAGGAGAACGCCAAGTTTTCGGAGGTGGTCAGACACCACCTCATGATGCTCTGTGTTTTATTCGGCGTTGGTGCTGGCCGCGAGACTCTCGTTAATGTAGGCTTAAGTGGTGTATAGGTGTCTTGTCGTGGGTCCACGTGACGGTCGTAGTAGGATTTGTTTTCGGGTGTTGACTACGCCTAGTTTCCATTAACTGGCATCCAACTCTCACATGTGGATCCCCGTATCTAGGCCCTGCCTAGCGGTCACCCCTCCCTAACCGCCTCGACCGGCTGGCTAAACCAGGCCAAGGGATCGTGTGTGCATCTCCTCATACGGTAACTCGGCTCCGCTGGCCGGAAGCATCACCGCATCGGCATCTCCGATTCGAGAATCCATCTGCAACAACGTAGGAGGCCACAAGGTAAGTGGTCTCCCAGGTAAACGAACAATACTCTGCCGTCCTTGATTTGCTTGTTCTTGCTTGCTTGCTTTCTGTCTGCCTGTTCGTTTGTTTTGTCCCCTTTGTAGGTAGATGCCGTTTCGTTGAATTTCCTCAGTTTACCTTTCCTTTTACTTGTTCTCGCTTGCTTGCCCTTCGTCTGATTGTTTCTGTTTGTTTTTGCTGTACGCCAACTGCTGCTGTTTTGAATTTGTCTGCACACCGCTTATATTTTAGTAAACAGCTCGCGTAGAGAGGGATGGAAAAGTTCTGCATCTCGTCACTCTACACTTCCTTCATCCCTCCTCCCCTGGCCTGCAAGTCCTACGGCAATGTCTTAGGTAGGTTCAGGCTAACTCGGTTTGCTCTCCCACTAAACAAAAGTCGTGGCCCATAATGGAGTTCGGCGGCCGCCTGGGACAACTGAGCAGCAGGGATAGCACCGCTCACCTCCGCGAGGGGGAGGAGTCTAGAAAAGGCGCTTTAAACAAATGCTGTCGACCCACGAGGTCTGCAGACTGACCGCGGCCTGAGACGCAAAACTCGCGGTCGAAACAATCAAAACAAAAACAACACACTCTCTTCCTCTCCTCCTCCCCGCCGCCTCACTCGCCATGCTGGCACGATGAATCCGCTCACTCCGGCAGCCTGGAATGTTCGTTCCCCTTTATACAATCCGAGGAGTGTCTCGGTTCTGCGAACATTCTTATGTTACGATTGAAGAGTCAGTTGGCGAACATCCAACGCAAGATATTGAGAAAGAAAACGTGGACGGGACAATACATTAATTTTCACGGTTTTGTTCCTTTAAATCTAAAACGAACTTTAGTCCAGCGACTGGCGGCTAGAGTGCGACGCATCTGCTCTCCTTAAACTATTGAAGCAGAATTCCAGCAGCTGTAAAATATGCTCTGCGAAAACGGCTATCCAGAGCGATTCATCCTCCGGAACATTAGAGAGCGTGCCACAAAACCTGCTGCTTCAACTGCAGAGAAGAAACACTTATGTCTAAGACTGCCTTTTCTAGGAGACGCACCAAGCGAATTAGTGAGACGACGTCTTAGGACATCTCTCGCGAGTGCCTTCCCCGCGGCGAACTTGCGCGTATTCTTCGCAAATTCCCCCCACTATGATTTGGGGACAAAGACCAGCTGCCGTTACAGGCCACATCCATACGTATTTATCCATTCCCCAGGATATATTGGCCATACAACCAGGCTTCTAGAAAAGAAATTACGCGAACACATGCCCGCCTGGATAGGTAGAGGTGAAAATCGATCTAATCGATACGAACTACCAAGCCGACGCTAAGGAAGCTTTTAAAGAAGATGAAGATGCGATCACAGGAACAAGAACTTTATTTGCCTGACGTTTCGGGTTCTTACTCGAATCTATCATCAGAGACATTCGCGACGCTGCTTACGTCGCACCCCAAATCAACGTGAACGGCGCGCAAGTGCAAGTGGCGGACAACTTCACCTACCTGGGCAGTGCCCTCTCCAGCACAACCAAGACCGATGATAAAGTGTCCCGCCGGATTTCAAAGGCCAGTCAAGCCTTCGGCCGTCTGCAAATTACAGTCTGAAATCGCCACTGTCTCCACCTCAACACCAAACTGAAGGTGTACAAGGCGGTCACCACGCCGACGTTACTGTATCGAGCAGATACTTGGACCGTGTACAAGAAGCAGGTGCGTAGGCCCGATCACTTCCATCTCAGCTGTCTTCAACGGATACTGAAGTTGAGATGGCAGGACCGGATCCCAGACACGGATGTACTGAAGCGGACGGGAATCTGTAGTGGGCCTACTCCGCGCGCCTGTCTCAACGCTGTGCCTTTCGCGAGTGTCTGCACGTGCGCCCCATGTTTGTCTGGCATTCGCTCACTCGGCTTTCCAACCGACCAAACAGATTCAAGGTCGAGTCAGGCGTGTGCTGACTTAAGACACTGTGACGCATTCGCTCACTCATTCCGGACGCTGCTCGCTCGGTGCCGGACGTACTCTCGTACGACTAACAACTCTCTCCGATTCCTTCATTCATTCTGTACAGAATATATTGTCCGCCCAACTGGTGTCCATCTTATCTTTTCATTCGGACCGGGCCTGAAGGTCGTGGCATCCGGTGTCTTACTCTTGATCTAGCCTACTTGCGACAAATCCTCAGCATCTACACCTTGCTAAGGCAGCTGAAACTGCGTTGAAACGGCCACCGCGTATGGATGGACGACGAGCGGCTACCCAAACGACGCTTCTACAGAGATGTCGTCACTGGTTTCCGCCGACAAGGAGACCAAGACCGCCTAAACAAGGAAACTCTGGAGACTTTCCTAAAGCTTCTGCAGATGAACCCGGCCAACCTGGATGAGAACAGTGAAGACAGGCGCAGCGAACTACGAAGCCAACTGCATCCTCACCGCAAACGCAAACGCGAGGCTCTTCAATCCCAACTGCGCCCACTCAACGTCAACGCTCAACCACCTCTGACCTGTCCACGCTGCCAACGGACGTCCCGAGCACCAACTGGCCTTGTCGGATATCTTCGTACCAACTGCAACACCCGGGGCTACACCAGCTTTAGTGTCCTCGTCCAACTCGGCCTCATCCTCCGCGCCGACGACTGACATTGACCGCACCCTCGACCCCCGCACTATCATCCCCCTCCTCCACCGCCTCAACGTCTGCCTCTGTGGCGTCTGCTATGCGCATCAACTCTACACATATCCTGATACACTAACAAGCATAGCAATGTGGACTCGATCCCTACCTGTCCTCATTGAGACCGCAGCTTCACCTCACACATAGATCTGGTTGGTCACTTGCGAATCCATTGCACAGAGATTAGCGAACCAGTACCTGGAGCACCAACATACACTAGCGGCCTCGTCCTCAACCGCCTTCACTGCACCCGCACATTCACCCACCGCATTGGCCTACTAGGCCACGTGCGCATTCACGAAAACCTGCGGTGGACCATCGCCAGCTAACCCACACCGTAACATCTTCCCCCACATTCATCACACAACATCATCCACCAAAAGCATCCAACTGCCACCTCCTATGCAAGTGGGAAATGTGCTTCTCGGCTCCCTCTCCACGCGGCTCCTCCACTGCGTGTGTAATTCGAGCCTGAGACAATCACGGTGCGTCAAGCACTGTGGTATGGAAGGTTGCTGACCGACGCCCTAACTCAGTCCGCGCAGTCTGCCCAGGTGTGTGTGTTCATGTGTGGAGTGGCGGACTGGCTGAGGTGGCTCCTTCTTAACGTAACCTAAGGCACTCTCACGCATGTGAGATGTACGCCGTTCTACCCACGTTGTGTGAAGTCCTAGTGCTTGTGTTTGGGGGGGGGGGGCAGGTCGTGCATATGGCGCATGCAGACACGGTCACTAGACTATGTCAGCCACCGCGCCCATTACCCGCACCTGTCAACTGACCGGCTCGGACAGTGTCTGGGACCTGGGGATGGGAAGGGAAAGTGGGGTCGATGACTCAGAGCAACCCGACGCGCTTGAGGCCATCACGGGGCGCTAAAAGCCGTGGCTTGGAAGGCTGCCAACTGGAGGGATAACTTTGACCTCGCAGTCGGCCCAGTGTTGTGCGTTTGTGTGTGGCGGCCGACTGGTGACCTAAGAGTCAGGCTGCGATGGCCGCGTCTTAATGTGGCCTTTATGGCACTCCCACTCTGTGAGGTCTGAACCAGGTGGGACGGCACGCCTGGGTGTGGCTCCAACCGTGCCGGCCACCCTTTTGGTGTTGGTTAAAATCTTGGTCATTTCCTGCGCAGAACAGGGGTGTGGAGTGGAACGCCAAGGTGCGGGCTCGACTGTGTCATCCACCTGCTCTCACTACCGGCCATTTTTGACTATTTTTTGAAACCGGGTCCAGGTAGAGGGGGGGGAAGAGTTCGGTAGATGCGGCGAAAGTCCATGTTTACTATAAACTTAGTCACGTGCAAGTCACCGTGTCTGCACCACCATGCTGTGGGGCACACAGTGGACGTCATTGGCAACGACGGTCGAAGTAGTAATATATGTTTAACCAATGAGTTAGCCGTGAAGAATATCTGGAATGTTTGGAGGCACTGAGAAGCCCAGCCGGCATGTACGGGAACTGAAAGAGGCAAAAGGGGGTGGTGATGGTCGTATTCGAAATAGGCATTTGGTGAGAGTCTCGTACCAGGTCAATGTTGGCGAAGGCAGTCTTGCCGAGTTTAAGAGATTTGGAACAGAATAGCGGTTAGCAATGGTAACGCTTTTCAAGGCGCGGTAATCGTTGCAGGGACGCTTGTCAGCATTAGTAGCCTTGAGGACCATGTGCGCGGGCGTGGTTCAATAACTTTCAGACTGGCGGGTAGTGTGCCCCTGAGGTATGCCTGTGTTAAATCTCGGCCATTACGGCAGCCGCACGTAGACGCATTGAGACGGTTTTCGTAAAAACAAATTAGGGTTGGCGGTAAGTATGTAATGAACAATATCCTGCAGTGGGCTAGGGACATCAAAAGTAAGTTGAGTGAGTTATTTAGCGAAGTTTTGCCAAAAATTGGTTAGCCTGGTCAGAGTACCGCACGCAATTCTATAGTATGAATCAAAGGAATAGACAGCTCGAACCGTAAGTTTGGTTGACTGGACGTGTAGATAGGATTGGTGGCAGTCAACTGGGGGATCGTTGGCGATGAGGAAGTCTGCAACAAGAAGGATTCTGGGGGTGTCGACAACAACAAAACCCCATGGAAAGAGAGGCCGGAAGCCAATGTTCATGGAAGCAGGGACCGAAGGTGGCGATTGAGATGTGTTGGTTGTCCAAAGGAACAGGCCGGAGTTAGGTCGTTGACGATCAGCTGCTGTTGGAGGGGTGACATTCGGCTGCGCACTAGTATCGATCAAGAAACACCTGCCGTTCCAGTTTTCGTAGACGTAGGAAGTGCGATCTGGTGAATAGTTGCCGGGAGAACTGTCTGCATCGACCCGTTGGCAAAGCCGTTGCACCCGTTTCTCTACCGAAAGATTCAGCGACGTGATCAAACATTAAAGGTAGTATGATACGATCAGATGGCTGCCACGATGGGGCGAGATGAAGGATTAAGCTGGACTTTTCGAGTAGAGGGCCTCGGTGGGCTCCACGAAGAAGGAGAGGTTATCTGCTGCTGGGGAAAAGCTAAATCGTGAATGGGCTCCACAAGCTGAGACTTCAAGTCCAAGAGAGGAGATGGGAGATAAGCAGAGGCAACTGAAAGTGAACAAGTGAGACCATGGCGAAGTCATGCACCTCACTCAGACGGTTGACCATTTGAATGAATTTGGCGGCCGAGAGGGGGCCAGAATCTGCTAACTATCTCAACTTCGAGTCCGGCCAACAGTGGAGCTATTCACTGAGTTTTTTGTCTGGTCCAGCATTCAGTAGAATACACTGGTAGACACGTCCTGCCCCTCACACCATGGGGCCAAATCATCGGCACACGCTGACGAGGTCACGCCTACACCCCCTACCTAATCCAGCCAGAGCAGCTTCTGCCACAATCGGTAGGTTTTTCACACTGTATATGCACTGAACCAATGTAACCATTCCATCGTTGGCCCCGCTGTCAGCCACTCTCAGTGATCGGTGCCTGCTAGGAAATATATAGCGCATAAAGTGTGCACAGCCTCCTGCCCCTGCCACATAAGTCGGATAGGTACGACGTAATCACGGCGCTCGAGCGTATGGAACGTGCGAATATTCAACTTCGAGTCCAGCTAACTGCAAGCGCTCTCAAACCCTGGAATCACCCAACCAGCCCACTAAGTGAAAGCTGAATGGCATCCATTCTCTAATATGCAAAGAATGGGGGCGTGCTAAGGTTAAACAAACTTGTTAGTCAACAGTTTTCCCTTCATGGCAGATGGTTATTTCCTCTGGTTTCGTTGTGGGAGAGCTCATTATCCCGAGGTACAAATTCATTCGATCCAAACTGACTCGAGTTTGAGGGGGGCAGAGTAGATGAGTCGGGAGTGGTAAGAAAGGTTACTTACTTACTTTCAAAGGCCAGCTGTATAAAACAGATAAATGACTGCATAATATTTCTTGTTGAAATTCTGACGGTTTGAAGTTACACACGCGTACTTAAAGGTTCGATATCTACATAAATTTCTCTTTCCCAAGCTCCGAGCAAAACAAAAAAAGCAAAAAGACCTGAGACAGTGTCCTGAACTATTATCGAACCACCCTCTTAGGCTTCAGCACCCTTCTCAACGCCGTTGTCATCTATGGATGTGGGAATAGTGATCTTGATTACTAATGAAAACTGTTGATCCCAAATAAAGTAGAGTACTGAGTCGGATGTGCTTACCGGATATCGGCCATGGTAAGTTCCAACTCTAGCAAAGTACGGCGTAAATGAGGGTAGTCGGGGTTGAGTGCCGTCATTGAGGGTGAAGATTCTTAGAGAAAGAGCGTCTAGAAGGACGTGAGGGTCCTGTCAGTAGCAATGAAATTTAGCTAGGATCGCCAGTATCACGTGCCAAATCAGGCTGGCTGAGTCGTAGTCGCTAGTTGGCATGGTTTCGGGGGGCAAGTAGAGGGTGATAAAGGTCAGCCGGAAATCGTAATTCGCGGCCACTCTGAAGCTAGGAGAGAATGCGACCGGTGGATTTATGAACGAAACCTCGATTTGATAGACCGCAGAAGGGTATGCAAACATGCCAGCCTTGTCCATGGTTATCTTTGGTAAAAGCCAGAAGGAGACTGTGTATGGTGCCACTGGTTCGACCCTCGGGATTTACCCTCTGACTGATACGGCGTTATGTGGGTTTTCGGATTTTCAGTAGGCTCTCCAAATTCATGAAATAATTGTGGACCAAAACTACTACTGCAGTCGGAGTGGGAGGACAGGGGAGCGTTCCAGGGGCAGATCCAAGTACGATTGGTGGCATTAACAGCAGGAGTGACCCCTTTACGTTGTTGGGGTTCTACCTCCACACATTCTGAGAGGGAGACGATCATCCCTAAAATATAACTCACATCCGCGGACCTAAATCTGAGAAGGGCCAGTAATATTCAGGCCGATGCACTTGCGCGAAAGTAGGAAGCCATGAATTGCACGGGCACGGAACGGGAGGACGAAGAGGAGTTAAAGGATGCAAATGCAGTACAGGAGCGAGATAAATGGCGAAGCGAAGTTGCGACTACGAAAAACGCATGCGTACTGCTCGCTCCTTTTATCATCAGTCGCAATTGTGCAATTTCACATGGTGATCCAAGAAAATAAGTCCGATTAGGCATCCAAGAACATCGGTCGCAGCTGCTTTGACGAGGAATCTGCAGGAATAAAATATCTTTTTCAATAACTAAGTAATTTTATTGGTACAGCAGCAGGCGTGGGCTTTAAATGGTTCCCTCCACCTAACACTCTCTGTGTTTATGGATTTTTGAGAAGAATTACGGTAAATTAAGGCAGTATCAGGATCAGTACGTTGGGCCGCAGGCCGAACATGACCAGTTGACTTCGACGTAAAGTTGAGGCTGTCTGTCCGGTGGGTAAGCGAGAAAGGGAGTCTGTGGCACTCCAATACCTTGATCGCCGGCACTTTGTCATGCTGACCGTCTGTCCACCCTGTCGATCTGCTGCTGGGACTGCTCGCGGCCTGTCATTAGTTTCGCCAGACCTCAAAGACAAGTAACGTTTTCCTTCGCTGATTGTCTATAGGTGGACGTAACCCAGACAGAGCAAAGGTGCGCAACTGCGCTCGGGGCTAAGCCCCTCAAAGGCTGACACCGACAAAAAAGCCGAAAGAGAGAACCTACGGCAACTGCTTGCTGAGACCCCGTACGTTCCTTAGCGTCAGTAAAGCAAGTCCAACATAATCTGTCTTCCCCGAGATTTTATTACGGAAATCTTCGTCTAATCGACTATTAGGAACCCTCGCGTCTGCTCCCACTTTCGACACGCCCACGTTCGTGTGTTATGTCTAGGGTAAGGTTGAAGGGGTGTCCAGTTTTGCGTCCACACGAAGCTCGTAGTAGATGGCTTCACCTTATTGTAGGGTTTGGCTAGGCCTAGCGTCCATTAACTGGCACATTACTCTCAGACGTGACCTCAAACCTAAGCCCTGTCTAGTGGCCACACCCCGGTAACCGCTACGACCGGTGAGCTAAACCAGGTGAGAGTTGTGTCCACACACCCGGTAACCCTGTTTTCCTTTCCATCCGCCTTTTCATCCGCCTTTCCTCCACCCCATCTCTCCTCAATCCCTTCCCACCCAATTCAAAAAGTTCCACGGACATGCTGACATACAATCCCATAGGCGACGTCCGGCAGCCGTCTGCGATGTCTGGGCAGTCCTATTTGGAGACAGCACTGGTCACCCCCACCCCCCCCCTCCCCAGGGGGACAGGGCTAGAAAAAATGCCCTAAACATGTGTTGGGATCCGACGTATGCCGTCCACAAGGGGGGTGACGATGACCTTTGAAAAGCCGTGCAGAATTTCGGCTGCACTTAGTGATTCACACACACGGTACGTCAGCCCCACAACGGGATGATGGCGCGCGTCGGGAGAGGAGAGCATGGTCCTCACGGCATCGATGGCTGCAACGACAATGGTTTCAAGCTCTCGCGAACCTGCACAAAACACTGACTGCTGTTGACTAGCACCTTTCATCTGGCGATGTTGAAGGGATGCTGACAGCCGCTGGACTACGTCCCCCCTCGCCGGCGCGACCGACAGGAGGTGATGGTAACCAAGGCGATCTTCGACGCCCGTGATTGGATAGATCATCACCTCGTCGTCTTCAAGATAAGGTTCCGTCTGCAACACTGCAGGGGGCCACAAGCTAAGAGAACACCAGGTAAGTTGGATACTGTTCTGTCAAGTTTGCCTGCTCACCGTTTGCACTTCAACAATCAGTCAGCTCAGTACCTGGAAGATATGCCAGCCACGGAAGTCAACGCCAACGCAGAGACTCGATGATGCCAACTGCGGGACGCCGTCCATTCGACCACCGTGGGTGTCCTCGGTAGCGCATTTCGTCATCTCCAGGACTAGTTCTACGAAAACGCTGTCGAAAACGCTCGCTGAAAAGAAAAGGCTGCATAGAGCCTACCTTGACTGTCCAACCGATGCAAACAAGGCGGCTTTCTACGAAGGCTATCGCCCTGGGCAGCAGCGATCGCGAGAAACGTAGGACGCCCGGATGACTCGCAAAACTGAGGAGGTCTAGGAAAACGCCGACCGCAGCAAATCAAAGGATTTCTTCGCTGCGATCAAGGGGATATATGGTACACCGAAGAAGGGAAACGCCACTTCTCAGCTTCAATAGCTAAACGCTTTTAACGGAGAATTCGCAAATTCTGAAGCGCTGGGCCGAGCACCTCAGAAGAGCATTCAACCGCTCTTCAACACTCTTCGATGCCGCTATCGACGGCCTCCCTCTAGTGAAAATCAACATCGACCAGGACCTCCGCCCTCCTCTACAGAAACCGTTCGCGCTGCGCGCCAACTCTCCAGCGGGAACGCTCCAGGCTCCGGTGCGATCCCAGCTGAAATATACGATCAGGGTGGTCGTTGGCTGATGGATCACTTCCCAACTCTCTTCCAGAAAATGTGGCGACAAAGATAGGTCCCTCTGGATTTCACGGACGCGACCATCATTCATCTCTGCAAGCCCAAACGGATTCGGCAACTCTGTGACAACCGCAGAGTCATCTCGCTGCTCAGCAGTGCTAGGAAGAGCTTCATTTGCCTTCTCCCCAATCATCTGAACAGGACCTACTGCCAAAAGGCCATTTGGATTCTGACGTCTCCGCGGGATTACCGACATGGACAATGTCGCTCACCAGCTGCTCTCTACCGACGAGTGTGCACTCAAATCCATGACCGAAGAAGGAGTGCAACGGAGTAAGGATCTCTACGCCTCCGGCTGCATTCACTTCGACCTGATCATCAATACCGGCAAAACGATGGTCATGCACCAGCCGTCACCACATACGCAATATTGCACTCCTCGAATCACTGTCAACCGCAACTAACTCAAAACAGTGAACAGCTTCGTTTACCTAGGAAGCCCACACACTCAGCGCAGACATCGACGATGAAGTTGCCCGTCACCTCTCCAAAGCCGGCCGGACTTTCAGCCAGCTTCAGGCCTCTGTGTAGAATGGCCACGGCCTTCAACTGAACACCAAACTGAAGGTGTACAAGGTTGTCGTCTTGACGGCACTCCTGTACGGAGCGTAGACCTGGAGTGCCTACTCCAGCCATGCCAGGAAGCTCAATCACTACCATTTCAACTGTCTTCGCAGAATACTGAGACTGTGGTAGGGCAGGATCCCCGACAAGGAATCGTGGAGCGAGCGGGAATCTTCAGCATCCACGTCATGCTGAAGCAACTGCAACTGCGATAAAGCGGCCATCTGGTGAGAATAAACGACACTCGTTTGCCAAAAACTACTTTACGGAGATGCCGCCAGGGATGCTCGCCGACTGAAAGAACCAAAACGACGCTACTAGGACATTTCGAAGAATTCTCTTAGACGATTGCATACGAACGCAGAGACATGGGAGGACCTAGCCCAGAACAGACCGGCCTGGAGAAGAGTAATGAAGACTGGCTCAGTCATCTACGATATTAATCGGATCGCCGCGGCCAAAGTCAAAAGGGATGCTCGCAAGTCTTAGCCGCCTCTGATCCACAACATCGTCACTCAACCCCGTCCGACCTGCCCACGCAATCGACGAAAACTGAGCGCGTGGATTGGCCTCGTCAGTCATCTTTGGACCCAACACAAGAACCACCCAACGACCGCAACTGCTGTTTCCATGATCACCCCTGCTCCAACCTCCACGTCGACCACGCCAGCGTCCGCCCTCACAAACGTCGCGTCGAATCTCCGTGCCGCTCTGCCGTCGACCACTATCACCTCCGTCACCTCTGTCACAACCGCCACCGCGGCGACGACGAATACAACCATCTCTACCACCCCCGCCACAGACCGAAACGTTCCTGACGTCCCGTCAACCACCAGGAGATTCACCGTTACAACCCTCAGTTCCAGTAAAACGCACTCGGTTCAAAACTGTCCTAATTGCGACCGCACATTTACCTCACGCATCGGCCCCGCGGTCACTAGCGAATCCGTCTCGCAGAGACTGACAAACCGGTGCCAGAAGCGCCAACATACACTCTTCGCATCTGCCTTTATTTTCCATGCACATTCATCCACTGCATGGGCCTGTCCGGTCATATGCGTATCCATGACAGCAGTATTCACCGTAGTAACGATATATCTAGCACACCCTGCACATTCGCCATCCCCAGCTTAGTCGTTTCCTCATCTGCCTGCGCACCCAGCACTAACAACAGCATCACCACCCCCGAAACCGACTCTGCAGCTCCCGACCTATCTTGTTCGCATTGTCACTGCACATTCACCTCACGCATCGGTCAAATCGGCCACTTGCAAATCAATCGCACAGAGGCTAGCAAACCAGTGCCTGGCGGACCAACCTACACCAGACGCACTCGCCTAAACCGCCTGCATTGCCCTTGGACATTCAGCCATCGAATGAGCCATTTTAGTCACATGCGCGTTTTTGAAAACCCGCCGTGAATAACTGCAGACACGACCACACCGCGGCACATTCCCCCACCAACGCATGAACCACGCATACGCCCCTCCAAAATCCCACATCATCGATACCTCTCACGAACGTGAGAAGTGTGCTATTCGTCTCCTTTCTCCGTGTAGTTTCTCAGCTGCATGTAAGAACTGAGCATTCTATTCCCATTGTACTTAAAACCCTGGTGCGTGCATGTGGCTCGCGCAGACGTGCTCCTTAGCCCTGTTGGCTAATGGGCCCACTCCCCGCATTAGACAACTGACCATCTTGGACAGTGGCTTGAGCCTGGGTATGGGAACAGAGAGTGAGGTCGACGACTCAGAGCATTCTCTCACTATAAACAATTTGACACGCGTAAAACTATCACGGCGTGCCAAAAGTCGTGATTTGGAAGGTTGTCTACTGATGGGATAACTTGGACCTCGCAGTCAACTCAGTGTGTGTTTGCGTGAAATGACGGACTTGTGGACCGAGGGTCAGGCAACAATGGCTCCTTTTTAATGTAGCCTCTATAACATTCCCACTCAGCGGAATCAGAGCCAAGTGTGGCGGCACACCTAGGAGCGGTCCCGGCCATGCCAGCCACCTGCGCCGCCTCCTTCTTTCGATCTTCTTAACTACCCCTTGACACCGGGTCCAGGAGGGGAGGAGAGAGTGCGGTAGATGCTGTGCAAGTCTGTCATAAGTATAAAAGGAATCACGCACAGGTCACCATGCCTGCTGCTGCCCTGCTGTGGAGCACACGGTTGACGACGTCGGGTATTCTTATTTGAATGTTACCACGACCGCGCGTTTTCTATCGAAGAAACAAGACAAAATCGATAACGGCAAAATTAACCAAGATTTGCTCAAGACACATTTTCATATCCCTTTTCATCGCGACAGCTCATCGATTCCAGGCGACTGCCTAATTTCCGTATGGGTCATGACTTTTGTATAGTGGGAATAGGACCCGAAATAGCCTGGACAGTCCGATGGATCGCAGTCACTCATTCCGTCATATATGCGTGCTTCTTGGAGGAGAGGAGGTAGGATGGAACGGAGGACAGGAAAACTGCCTGTTAACAGCACCTCGACCACCGCGAACGATGATGATCAACGTGTGACCCACTGCAAGTTAAACGCAATGCAGTTACCCCCGCGTAAATTAGTTTATAATGGTAGCAGACTTGCTCACAATTACTGCACTCTTTCCTCCATCACCCTTCCGCGCCCAGTGGCACAGTTGAGTCAGTACGATCGTAGGTGGAATCGGGCGGCGTGGCTAAAAAGTTAGACAGACAGTCTGCACCTGCCGCACACGCCTGGTCAGCATACACTAAAAGGTAGTTTCACAGGATCAGGAGAAGGTCGGTTCAGATCCAGACCGGGTGGGAGCAGCACAAAGGCCACTTAGAGATGGATTCATTGCAACCTGACTCTCCGTCGTGAGGAAACCGCAGCAGTCCTCTTGGGCCACGGCTTTTAGCGCACCGTAGGAATTCGAAAATGCTCAAGATTGTTTATGGTGAGGAGCTATGCGGAGTACTGTGAGGACGGACTCGCCAGAGTCGACGTCACGCCCCCTTTCCCTTCCCCAGATGCCAGTCCGTTGTCCAATTCGGTCGGGCATTAAATGCCGAGATTGTGAGCAAGTGACTGACAAAGCTAGACAACCCATATACGCATACCACACACGACCTGTCCTCCCGCACACCCCACCAAATTTACGCACTAAGAGGATGAGAGCTTGGAATCCCACATACGTGAGGCTGCCTTAGCGGTCAAATTAAGAAGCAGCGTTGAGCCTGACTCTCGGTCAACCAGTCAGTCACTCCACGCACACACACAGTGCTGACTGTGAGATCTGAACTATGCCTTCAGTTGGCAAACTTTCAAGTTATGACGTTTAACGTGTCGTGTTAGATTGGCCCATGTTGGATTTATTAATGAGTAAGGCACTGATATATCTTGATGATGGAGTCCACAGAGTCGGCATCACTCTAACTTCCCACTCTCGCACACCAGTCGGATATCCGACCCTGGCAACAATCTACTGTCAGGATTGAGCGCAGTGGTTAACAGCGTCACAATAGTCAGTCTACGTATGTCATACAGGAGCTAGTTAGACACCAGGCCGCATCAAAGAGCAAGCCTTGCACTTACGTGAGAGGTACTTATTTTGCGACTGCGTTGGATGATGTAGAAGTTTTTGTGTGTGTTGCGTGTGTTGGTGGGGAAATGTGTGGTGGTGAAATTTCGGCTGCGCCGTTTTACTGCAGTTTTTCCTGGATGCGCGTATTTCCGGATAGACGTATGTGGTGGTCAACCAGGCTGATGTGTAATATTCATGAACGGTGAAGTTGGGCAGAATGGTTTGTTAGTTTCTTATTTGGTGGTGATATAGAGTCCAGGTAGTGAATTACTCAGAAAACCGCAATGATCAGGGCCCAATAACGTCTTTGAGCGGACGGGGAAAACCAACAGTGGAACTAGTGTATTCTATACAGAAAACCAGTCGTGGTCAGGATCCTTGATGCGCGGTCGGCTTTGGACCTGCGTGCGCGTCTTCCGCGTGTCCGCGAGTGTGTTAGCGTGATTTGGGAGTTAGTCAGCGTCATCTTGGGGCTTTCACAGTAGGACAACGCAGTTTATGGACGTGTGTGATTGGTTGACATTGAGAATGCATATCCTCGTGTTCTGGCCCTTAGGGAGCTGTGATCATGTGATTCCTAACACGGTGTTTGTTGGTGTCAGAGGCGAAATTCTCATGCAGGAGCGAGGTGTTACGGTGGCGGAGGTAGCGCTACTGGCGTCGACGCTGTTGGAGTGAGTGTTGGTAGCACTGTTGATAGGAGGGTGTGCGATGGACGATACGGCTATGAAGTTTCGCCATCACTAATGCGCATTTGGCCGAGTAGGGCCATACGCCTCGGCAGAGTGGACTTGCCGAGGTGCCAGACTAACTTGCACTTAACAAAGCATATATGTGTGATCTAAGTATAGACAGGTGGTAATAACGATGATGATGTTGGGTGGCAATATGTCGGGAGTATTCTAACCGGATATGGGGGTTGGGTGTGTCGTAGTTGTCGTCGCCGTCCTCTCGGAGATTGTGATAGTGATAATAGGATGGTGGTGGGCATTGGCTTCGCGTTAATCGGTGGCGATGACGGTCGTTGCCGTGAAGTTTCGGCAGGTGTGACGATGAAGACATTGTTAGAGGCAGCAGGTGGAGCTCTCCTATTGTTGTTACATTGGATCCGAAAATGTCTGGCGAGGCCGATCTGCGTGCAGAATGCTCGTTAAAAATTGGCAAATGATGGGAGGGGTTAGATGTTGGCGTTATTGATACACGCACATGAGCTATGCGAGCTGCTTTTCTGGTTTTGGTAACTGCGATCTGCTGGGTTTCGTAGATTGCTGCTCCAGTCTTCACTGCTCTTCTCCAGGTCGTTCGATTCCGAGCAAGGTCTTCTCAGGTGGGCAGATTGATCTGTTTATCTCTAAGGGAGGTGAACACAAGGTCCTTACAGCGTCGTTTTGTCTTTGCTGTTGACAATCACCTGTGGAAATGTCTCCGTTCAATCGTCAAAATGGAAGGCGCTCCTCATCCACCATCGTTATGCGGCCACTTCAGTGTAGTTGCATTTGTCTCAGCATGACAGAGATGCTGAGCATTCTGGTCGGTCGCAAGTCTTCCGTCTCGGGTATCCCGTACTGCCATCTCGGCTATAGCATTCTTCGGAGACAACTGGTGCGGAGGTGATTAAACTTCCTGGTTTTGTCGACGCAGACTGTCCATGTGCCTGTCCCACACAGCAGTGCCGACAGGATTACCGCCCTGTACATTGTGAGCTTTGAATTGAAGTGAAGTCCACGGCGGTTCCAAACGGAGCCCGGCTGGCTTTGAATCGCCATTTCCTCATCGACTTTTGCTTTGCTTGAGATGGTGCTGTTAAGGTGAGCAAATTTGTCCACTGGTGCGTGTCTAATTCCATTCACGTTGATTCTGAACATAGTGCTCGTTGAAGTTGGTGAAGGCGGTGGTGAGGGAATTATCGCTCCTTTGCCTGCTTGCTTCTGTCGTGGGATTAAATGCACGGTCTTCCGCGAAGAGGAGATCATACGCAGTGGTTGTCTATGTTAACGCGAATGCCTGCACTCGCTGGATATTTAGGAGCTGACCGTTGGCCCTGTAGGCGATACTGATGCCAGTGTTTTTGTCGCGGCGACTGTCCACGAACATAGCAGAGAGCATAACTTTGAGGAGAGTGGGAGCGAGTACACACCCCTGACTCACTCCACTTGAGACTGCGAATACGTCTGAAACTGCCCTATTTTCCGTGATGCGCGCCACCTCTCACTCATATGAGTGAGGTGCTCCAGACATTTGAACAACGACATGATCCTCCATAATCCATCGTGATTCACTGTGCCGATGGCCTTCGCCATGACCACATAGATATCATGTAGGTTGGTCTGCATTTCCTGACTGACTCTTGCTGCAATTGTCGAGCGATGAAGATGCTGCCAGTGTGTCCGCGGTGTCGTTGGACTACGCATGGACTTTCAGGCATACGTCCTTGCTCCACGTACGCTTTCAGATTGCATAATATTCTGAGGACGGAGTTTTTCAGTGCAATATTGAGCAGGGAGATGTCTTTGTGATTATCACAGGTTTACCGACTCCGCTTTCGCTTGTGGAGAGAGACAACTGCCGCATCTCTGAAGTTCTGAGGCTCTTGCCTCTTTGACCATATCACCTGAGGGAGGAAGCTGGGCTTGTTTATTAGCTGTCAGCCTGACGTTAATGATAATGTTCTCACGGACTGACCAGTGATATCTCACGAAATTTTGTCACATCACATCTGAGCAGTGGAGCGGTCTCTTCAGTGCTGGGGATGTAGATTGTTTTAAATGACGGGAGGAAATTCCTCACTTCATTACGCTCCGTACATTCTTGTATTTCCTCAGCCTTGTGGTCCATTTGAGCGTTCTGCATCTCCTGTAGTCTCTGTTGCACCAGACATCGAGAGCGGAAGATGGCTGTTTTGGTTGTGTTGATTCAGCAGTCCTTGAAGGCTTGCTGCGGCCTATTCGTCTCTGAAAGCAGATCGGTTATTTCTTCGTTGTCGTCGTCAAAGCCGTCCTGACGGGGTGTGGGCACACGACAGTTCGACCGTCGATTTCGACGATGTCCACCGTGTGCCCCACAGCTGCAGCAGCGGTGGGAGCAGGGACGGTAACTTGCGCAGGGGGTTTATAGTGCCGGTAGACTTGCGCTGCATCTACCTACACTCTCTCCTCCTCCCCCGCCTGGGCCCGGTGTCAAGACAGAGTCAAGAAGACCGGAGACGAGGGAGGCCGCAGGTGGATGGCTCAGACGGATCCTCACCTTGGCGT
>CACRXP010000188.1:334802-405092 GCA_902702965.1 Spirometra erinaceieuropaei | reverse complement strand
GAGCGCCCTTACGGTAGTCAGACAGTCCAGATCGAGTGGATCGAATTCGGAATCAGGTAACCACTGGTCCTCCATTGTCCGAGCTCTGAACACACACACATAGTCGGCTGCAATGGGTCGTCGCTATGTGATCCTCGGAGGGGATCCTAAGCCGGATCTTAAAAGTAGCCGGACTATCGTCTTCCATCCCGCGCTTAATGTAATACATGACTGCATATCTCGCGTGAATATTAATGCTCCCAAGTAGTCAACAGTACGTGGTCGCGGGCCAAATGACAGTCGTCTTCAATGATTAACTGATCCATTGCCTTCATCGGTCTGGAGCATAGATGGTCTTCGACGGCAAATGAGTCAGTCATCCCAGTCTGCCTTCGCCTGTAACATCCCTTATTTATTCCGCGACAATACTGCATACTCCGCAGTGCAGATGCAGAGGTACATTCCTAGCCCACAGTGTATACTTCGGTGAGGCCCATTTGCAGTTTAGAAAAGGCATCGTGTCAAGGTCGAGCCTGATTTCCGGGAGAAAAAATACCGTAGCACTAGGCTTGTCAAATCCGTGGGGATCAATATATGAAGTTGGCGCGGAATCCTCGACAGCATTCCTTATGTTCGCCCAGAAAATCGCTAAAAATATTTGATAGGCGTTCTGGTTGACTTGCACGGCTAAACTGCGAAGACCGGGCCCTTCACAATTGGGTATTCTGTAAAATTGGCCGGAACATCCGAATTACCTATTAATTCAGTTTGCCTGGTAGGAATCCCGCACATTCCAGACGGACTGCTCAGGAATAGCTGCTTTGGCAGTCGGCCTACAGTATGTGAACTACTCAATTCCATACGTCAGATCACATTCTCCGAGTGACAAACCGAATATGAAAAAATAAAGGCCTTGTTAAGGATTTCGCTCTGTGTTGGCCGCACTCATATCGTACCCTTACTGTCCTGGGTTCTAATCCTACCGTCTGCGGACTATACGAGCCACGGCAATGAGCTGCCAACGGAAACTGAGACTCCTTTGCCATACTTCCAGCGCCAATGTCGTGCAAACGTTCAGACACGCTTTTCGCCTGTTTTGGATCACTGTATGATGCTGAATGTTTCGCACCTGCGTAATTCAGCAGTGCTGGACAGACAAAACACACATCCGGACTTTTAGACTGGACCAACTCCGGGAGAACGGTGGATCATTTGCAGTGTACATTTGCCGTAGTCCTGTTGAGTCGCGATCATGTCCACGGTGGTTGAGAAAGCCTAGTTAACGAGCTGCCAGGCCCGGTTTCGTTGACTATTTCAGCTGAAATGTCTCTCAACCTTAGCAAAACAAGAAGTGGGCACCAGAGGAGCCAGCACACAATGCTTCATTATGGCTAAAGTGACCTTTCAGGGATAGAATAACTAATCTCTACATGAAAAAATGCGTTCTCGAGGAGGCTGAGGAGTCTTGTAGGACTTCTGCACAACAGACATGAATGCATGCCCAGAGATATTTGTGTCACCATTCCCAACTTCGATTTCTCTCCGCAGAACAAACTCTGGAGACGGACACGTAGCAAAGAGTTAGGCTTTTTCGTATACAATATAAATGAGTGTATTGAAAAAAGGAAGAAAACAGCAAAAAAAGCGTGCACAGAAAGGGGAAAATCACAAGTGGCAAAATGCAGGAATGCGTGATCGCGATCGGACCAGATCGATTGATAGACCAGATTCGGTCTAGTGGAGTTGATTGTCCGTAATTCAACAGTATGAAAGACCAGCAAATAGCATCAAATAATAAAGTGCGACTAGTAGAGAGGTAGTGCAGGATAGTCGTAAAAATGGGCAAGGCAAAAGAGAAAGGCAAGGCAAGGGGCTACTTCAAATAGCCTGGGATGTTCTCTCCATATATTTCTTGGAAGAAGGGAACAGACGGTGTGAGACCTCAGGAAAATTCGGCGACTCGTAGTCATCAGTCAGCAGCCTTCGCCCGTTTTCGGCATCCGGTATACCATGGACCCGTGTTGAGGTTACGACTTCTCCGTCACTGTAAATGTACGTTTCATTATACTGCCGTCTTTCTGGAAGGAGAACGAACGTACGAGTAGGCATGCTTTCATGGAAATTAATAGAAGCAAGAACGAAGGGCAGAAAGAGAATTAAGACATTGACTGAAAAGTTGCAGCCAGTTAAAAACTGTCTGTGAAAACGATGTCGGCATCGATAATTGCGCATGGGTCAGAGATCGATGCAAGTTTGCCCTCCCGGGAGCTTTTTAACTTATGTACAGGAGGCAATCTAACAATAATGTCCACTTTGAAGATCTAACGTAGTGGCTGGTTGAACCCTCCCGCAACTATATCCTACTTGAGCGCTACCCTGTGCAATCGCACGGCCCAAATAACCACATGATCAAGACACAGAGTAGGCGAGATACAACTGATTGGGTGATGAGCACATTTGAAAACCGTGCGTCCAAGGACATCGTGCTGGCGATTGGCTAGTTCAAATGCGCCTGCCTCGTTGAGTTGAGACCCGCTGGCGTGTGCAAACAGAATACAGCAGGTGGCAAGCAGCGCCGCCAGCTAGCGCATTAAAGGTGTGAGCAGGCAAAAAACCTCTGAAACAGTCGACCAAGTTGCTATGATCACTATCAGATCGTGTGAGCAATGTGTAAAGTAAATGAAGGAGGCCTGACTCACAGCGGGTTCTCAACAGATGCAATTCATGGGCTCACACCCTGTCAAAGTTTTACGGCGGCAGTTAAACATGTGGTGAGCCTGGACAAACTATCGCAATCAAACTTTTAAATGAGGAACAAGTTGCAATGGAGCGATGTGCAGGTGGTAAGCCAGGTTGAAGAGCAAACGAGATATAGGCGCTTAAAGGCTAGCAAAAGGACCGGATATTTAGGGGGAAACTTTACAATACAAAAGACAGAGCTATGACACGGAAGAATGTGGAGTAATTTCAAAAAATTGAGCACAGAATTCCTAGGAGAATACTAACGGGTTAAAAATGGACAGTGAACCTGAAAACTCCTGCGACAGAGAAACCAGCTTTTAACGAGGTCATTTTGCACCGCTCCGCGCAAGAAAACAGATAACCAAAAAAGGTGGACGTAACTAGTGGTAACTGCACATTTCATGAAGAGGAGTGAAACGTGCTTAACTACAAGGGGCCACAAAACCGTAATTTCGCCTTATGTTCACCAGAACGATCTCATTCACATCATCTACCCCGAACCGTCCCTCCAAACTTGCTGTACTGCCGAACGGCGTTTGTTCCTTCCCCAGTATGTAGCCGAAATTTTGATGTCCTGTTGAGCAACAGGTTGGGCCGTCATGATTCGGTTACTGGTTTTCAGCTGGTCATGAAGATGACGATGAGAATTATTTCTAGAGGAAGGATTAACGGTAGACAAGTTGCAAACGCAGGAGGTCAAACGCACCCCACACGTCTTGATAGAGCCCTGACGACCGACTAGAGTCTGTATGAGAGATCAGGCCAATGCAAGCTGTGTCTTCGAGTCTCCATTTCAATTATTCTCTCACCACAACAGCATAAATGGGTAACGAAAGAGCATACGAAGGACACATGACGATTAAAGTGTGATTCCAGAAAATCGGATGAAACATCACAGATCCCGAATGAGATTGGAAAAAAGTGACACTAGGATATTACTACCACATGCCCGGCACAGTGTTACACAACGCGTCTACGAAATTGTGAGGATCACGACCAAAATATAGTATACGAATGCTACCTTGGCGGCAAATCTTTAAGTATAGGAAATTTGTTCCCGGGACCCATTTCTTGAACTCAAGCCCAAGTATACATAAGATCCCATGCTTCGCATAATAAAGCCAGTACTTGAGGCCAGACCACGGACAGTTAAGACGATTTTTGATCTAAATCGTACAACAAAAACTAGGAAGAAGTTAAATAGGCCCACCGTCCTGCTCCAATTGTTGAGCCGACTGGAGTGAACAGAGGCGAGCCGTGGTCTGGTAGCCGTGCATCTGACTTCCCAGTGCGAATAAACGCTCAGCAACAAGCGAAGAGGGTGTGTAGAAGGTCAGCTTGCCACGAACCACTTGGCTCTGGTTCTTTGTCACCTCGCCGGTGTGGACCAGGAGACAATTGTGCTGTGGAAAGGGATGGCAAAAGTATTACGACGAAATGCAGTCTGATCAGCAGAAAAATGGGCTCTAGTAGGGAGTACGGGCAAACCATAGAAATCATTCGATAGACAATAGTCTAGTTAGCAAAGTTCTATGGGACAGACAACTAAGCAGGACTGCTCGAAAGCGTACTTGGACCACAGGCAGTGCGTCGGCAGGGGGGGGGGAGGGGGTGAAGACGTCCAATGTTGAATCTAGGAAATATTGTAAAACCGCCCCATAGCTAACTTTCCCACGCAATCGTTGCCTACCGAATGACAGAGCAACCGAGCTTTGGGTCGACCAGAGAACCGTCTGATTGGCAAAGGTCAATGGTGCTGAAAGAGTAACTGATGAAATCCGTCGCGGCGAGCAAAGGTGAGGGACGAAGATGTTCGTCTCTGAGTGAAATCTCGAACGAAAACCACTGTCTACTCCCAGGCCGCCCACCAGAACCCATTGTCGGAACAGGACTCCACTGAGCAGTCCACATCTAGTGCTGTGCCGCCGAAAACCAGTGGCAACAGCAGAAAAACCTCTGAAAAACCAACTCAATGGAGAAAGGTCGTTAGAGTTACACTACAAGTACGAAAGCTTGTTCTGATTCTGGCCGTATGCAGAAGAAAGGAGACAATTACTACATTCCATATTAAAAGGAATCGGTGGAAAAGTCGATAAACAGAGGCTATGTCCTGAAAACAGCGAACGATAGATGCTATTCGCCTGACATTTGAAGCCCCGGTGCGTCATTTTAAAGGTCAGAAATCTATTGCCCAAGTCCTTGGTATACATTTTTTTAGCCCTTGGACACCAAAAGTCTGCCTAGTATACTAAATTAATCTACTAAGCGAAAAATTAGGAAGGTAAGAAGAGACCAGCATTGAACAAAATAACTACTTGGACCCCTTAAATGGGATGTGATTGTGTGCGACCGGGGAGTATGAGGTGGCAGTCTCGTTGGTTACATCGAAGACTTGAGGGCAATAAACCAGAACGTAAGCAGAATGTTCCGGAAACCGTGAATATTTTCAATATTAAAAAACGAGTACGACTAGGGCTGCCCTAAAAACGGTAAAGCTTTTTGGGAATCTCACTCACAGAGACCTACACAGAGTATGGTAGACAGCTTAACCCCAAAGAAAAGGGAAAACGGGATGGAATGCAAGATGACAGATTGTACGCTGATACAACTGGACTACTGGAGGCTTTTTTGGACATCTCTGCCAGCACTTCTGGAGCAAACAAACTCATGGTACCGTTTAAACCCTTGAGAAATAAACTGAAAACAACCGCCGGTAGATCCTACGTGTTCCAAGGAATGACAAACATGTCAAACACCTGTGAAATCCGCGATCCGAGTGCAAGGCAAAAGACCTGCTATTATTGTTAAAAGTAGCAAAATTAGTTCAACGGTATTTTGAGCCCATCCACTTCACGTACACTGACAAGACGCAGAGTGCCCCTAGGATCTTTTCAATGCTACCAGTCTCAAATAAAGGAATCAGTGCTTTTTCGGAACATTGTACTGAGCTCATACAAATGGCGAACACTTCTTATTAGCATAGTTTTCAGACGTCAGGTAGAAGTTCTTTCGTGAATGTAAAAAGAATTTGGGAAGTTGAACCAATGTGGGATAAAGGCCCTGAAAGCGATCTAACAAATAATGTAAGACGAACGAAAAACAGCACAAAGTAGCCGGAAAAAGGAAACGCAAGGTTTTACAAACT
This sequence comes from Spirometra erinaceieuropaei, assembly GCA_902702965.1. Lineage (NCBI taxonomy): Eukaryota > Metazoa > Platyhelminthes > Cestoda > Diphyllobothriidea > Diphyllobothriidae > Spirometra > Spirometra erinaceieuropaei. Next base: position 399,226 of record CACRXP010000188.1, on the reverse strand, counting down.
TCCGGTCTACCTTGTACGACAGTTTGAGTATTTGGTCCCAATGTATGCGGTTGATGCTAGCGAGTCGTTGATTTTTGTATTCCTAGAGGTGTGTGAAAAAAGACAGAGATATGTAAAAACACAAGCATGTTGCCGGCAAAAGGGCGAAAAATTCGTCGAAAAAAGTTTCACGACAAATGCAGTAGACAAACCTCCGGAAAGTGGAGACATCTGAATATGCAGCACAAATAAACGGCGCCTGCTGTGAGTCAACAGAGACACCGAGGCTAGTACACATTCAAAGGTCAGTTTTGCCAGAAGAGCTTCTTAAGCAATCCCTTAAAACCGCCATTCGAAAAAGAACTTTAACTAGTAGAAGAGCGAAACTTTGACTATATTATCATACGGCCGATTTTCGACACAAGTAAAAAGGCTAAAACAGGGGCATTTTATCTTTCACGAACTGCGTTGCATTTTCTAAGGAATTTGATGATTAAAGGGCAGGGGGTTGATTGCTGACAACAGTTTGTACCGAAATTTACGCGAAGGCGGAATAAGTCAAGGTTATTAAAACAGATTTACAATGTTTAATGAACTGCAGCAGCGATGTTTTAGATAAACTACTGGTTGAGCAAGAAAAAAGTGTATCAGAACAGATTGATTCATTTCAGGAGGCACTCGGGAGGCGAAGATGAGAATCGCTCACATGGCTCGCACATTTACTGTCCAATCATGCGTTAAAATGCACAGTAACAAATAAATCTAACAAAAGGACGAGAAGTGATGTCAAAAAGGCCTAAATAGTATGGATCCCCGCAAGCGAGTTGGTGGGTTACGTAGAATCGTGAACGAAATTTGGGACTTTAAAGGCAAAGACAGCAGTTTTTTAAAAGTCTACGGAGCGCCCATAAAGGCGAACAGATGAGTGCCAGGAAGCAATTTAGAAGAGGTTTATTGGCCTGACGTTTCGGATTCTCACTCTATGGAGTTAAAAACATCTAAGGCACTTACTAAAGTTTAACTATGAGACACAATTTGTGCGTTGTATTTTTTCAACGCTCAAGAAATAACTTGTAAGAATCATGATATACGGATGCAATAATTTTGGCAGTTAACCGCCTACCCGGCGCATAAAAGGTGTGTTTAGACAAAAACTTCCGGTCCAGGACGGCTGGGCGAGGAGTATTGAAACTGCAAGTCATACCTCATGGAACTCCAGACCGTAGGGACTAATACCCAGCCAGAAGGATCCACAACCAGACGAGATGTTGCTACGGCTACAGCGACTGAGGGAGCGTCGGAGAACGGGCTTCTGACCCTCGATGCGCACATGGTCCACCGCGGTAGTGTTAAGCGGTGAGACTTGATAGAGATGTAGGTTAAAATTTGACGAGGGCTCGGAAGCCAGGCGGATGTATCGAAATTCCAGGGCATCACGTGGAATATTAGCCAGTTTTCTGACCAGGGTGGGAATGCTTCGGAAGAGGTATTCGGCGCCGTAGGCATCGATCAACTAAAAAAAGAATATGAAATAAGTTCCACTCGTGTGAGGTGCCCAACCCTAAACTTCAGTCTCAAAGTGGCACGACCTTGTACAGTTTTTGGGCAGTTTTCCGAACGAAGATTAACAGCGATCAACCCGAAGTTCGAATTACTAGGGATGGGCATAGTTATACACTAGGCAAGCCTTTCGAGAACCAGGTTAATAGGGTAAACCAAGTTCGTTTATTTTGAAGGGAAAACAGTGCATACTGTCGAGATACGTCTGACCAAGCCTCCAAAACAGGCGGCACTCATGCACAAGCGGGGGCCGACTACATATGCGGCGCCCATAAAATTGGGACTCTACGTCATGGCAGCCACTGTGTTCGACCATACTGAGCCGCTCTTACTAGGCCTTAAGACTGACTAATAATATGCGAGAGAAAGTCGACCCTAAGCGACCTGCCTTCGCATGAATAAATCTGGCGCGAGTGTGGGTTATGACGACGTCCCAGAAGTCGTGGCCTCGAGGCTGCCAGGTGGTCGGATAACTTTGTCCTCGTGGCTGGTATCCAGACAGCAAATGATCTTCCTTAATGAGATCTTTAGGTCAGCCCTTACCGGTGATAGATCTGGAGCGTATTCCTGAAATATGATTCGTGTGCATGTGGAAACTAAAACGAGAGATCCAACCACGGGGTCAACGCCCACATCCAGCCTTAAGGGGATGAGCGTGAAAAGAGAAGGGTAGAGACTGCGAGAGTTTTTTCACAATAATTCAAGTCAAGATGGATACGGCTTCTGGGACCGTTAAAATTCTCGAAGTGTTTGATGAACCTTCGGATGCGTCGTATAAAAACTGGATTGTAATGGAAGCGGAAAAACAAAGACACCTATTTTGCGACCGTTCCTGATAGCTAGTATGGATAATTTAGGTTTATAAATCAGGGTTTGAATCATTCGAAACGACTAGGAAACAGACGCCGAACAGCAGCGCAGTTATAAGGATGGATAATGGCTATAATCCCCACGTTATCGAGGAAGACAACATAATCCAAGTAAATAAATAGTCTCAAAACTAACCCAAAAGGGGAAGAATTGACTCAAGTTGAGAACACTCTCATCGAGAGGCACGCCTCCAAGGAGTGCTTCCGAAACCTCCGGATTCAGAGTAGCCTGGACAGCATAAGCGGCCAATTGGAAGTAAACATCTTCACTGCACAATAGACCATAGTGGAGAACGTTGTGTTGGATCTGCTGGTAGTAAAGATGGCGTACTTTTCGTCCATGCAAACAGTGGTTTGGAATGTAGAAGCGGACGCGAAAGTAGAAGACTGGACAGTCATCAGAGCCCGGGAGACTATGGCCGCTGAGCGTCGAAAAAGATCGAAGTTTTCTTGAAGGACGCAGCAAACTCTGCGAGGATGATGACAGCAAGGGAATGTAAAGGAATAAAAGGCAAAGGGGAAAAACAAACTGTAAAAGATAGAGAACCCAAAAAGGTGGAGGGAAAAGCCGACTAAGACATGCTGAGGTCATAGATGCAAGGAAGCAATCGTGACCCGGCGAAACACCGTCACGTAAAATATACCTGGCATGGCGGTGAAAATTGCTGATCCGCCAGACCTCAATGATGCCGCGCAGGGTTTCTTCTCGCACGCGGTGACTTGCAGCAGCGGGTCGGGTGAACTTGGCTCACCTCCATCTACAGCAGTGGAAACGAAATATTGCAGATCTAGAAACCCAACCAATGCCTGGCGAACCGCGTCGGGCAGGTTTGCGAACAAAACCCATCCGTCCTCACGATTACGCGGGGGCGGTGACGGAGCTGGGCAGGCAGCAGTGAACTCATGTGATGGGATATGAATAACATGCCCCAGACACCTCTGTCGCCTTTTTGTGATGGCCTGGGATATCCTCGTGGCGCCTTTGCTTAGCGCAAACTGCTCTCTTTGAGATAAAGCATGTGTACTAAACTCGGCGGATAGTTTCGAGGCAAAAGATGTCGAAAAAACAGTTGTAGATCTCCCTCTAAGCGCACATTCCAGCTAAGAGCCATTCAAATGGACTGACCGGATGGATGTCTCGTAAAGATAGGTTCCTGTCGTAATCGAAATACCGCTAAATGTCCTACACATCTCCGAGGTCTTAACATGACCCTGCGAACAATGCTGACTTGGCCGACGTCGTTTTTTGTTCAACTGATGACTGCGTTCTGAAATATGTGAACCTATCCACCTCTCTACGAGAGGTGACTTCTCTCAGCCAAAATGTAAATGTAAAACACTTCGGTCTTTGCAGTGTTAGTAAACAAACCGACTAATTTAACAATCTCGTTGACGCGAGAGACGATATTCTGTGGCCCTCACAGCTTGGCAATAGCAGAGCGATATCGTCGGCGTAAACGAGACCTGTTGGCCGATGACCTCGTACGAATCTGGCAGAGGCAAAGACGCGTGCAGTCTTCCCGATAGTCTAGCGAGATGAAATGAGCGACAGGGTGTAAACTAAGCGAATATCGAACTAAATATCGGCCCTCAGCAAGCGTAGTGTGAACAGGAACGAGTGTAGAAGTTGAGAGGTAACAAGTCTTGATCATTGCGACAAATTCTGCCGGCATACCACCTAGCTTGGCCCAGGAACTCATGATTAGAGGAATCGAAAGCTGCAGTGAAGTCAGTAAACCAGAAAACCGTCAATCGCTAACAACCATGGCAAGTCATTGTGTGCATTCCACGATGGATATCTGGTCAGTGTATCTCATGAAATGTCGGCCGAAGTTCAGAGTTGCGTTTTCGAGTAGGAAGGGCTACTTAGGTGGGGTTGCGATACTGATTAGCGTGCAGCATAATCCTATAGTTTTTCGGACTCGCCAGGATGTCGGCTTTTGCATGTGCTTCTTTTCGACCCGTGCGAACTGCATCTGTTAAAAACTGACTACTTAAGTAGTATGCATTTTTCATATTTGTTTTCGATGGTCTTGTAAATTCAAATGTATTTTGCAGAAAACATGCACAAAATATGCCTTCTTCTACTCATTTGGTAGAGAATCATACTTTCTTTACATTTTATACTGGAATAAAGCGTATATCTAGATTTTGAGAAAGCTTCCCAGTTCCCGAATAATTTCGGACCTGATCAGCCGTTGCACTAGCGTCTAACGATTTTAGTCTACAAGGTGTATGCTTTCCGCTTCACGCCTTTAATAAGATATTATACAGAGTCCATAAAATTTTGCAATGGATGCGTTCTATGTTGTACATTTCATGAGAAACATTGGTAAACGGACATGTGCGATGCTGTACCTATGAACATTGCACGGTCTTAAAATTTCATAATAAGAAACTTTTTTTAAAATCGAAAGATAACCTTTCTTGGGATATAAAGTGTAGAGAAAATATGATTTTCTACCAAACAAGTGAAAGAAAGCATATTTTGTGCATGTTTTCTGTAAAACAAATTTGTATTTAAGAGACCATCGAAAACCAAATGTGAAAAAATGCATGCTGCTTAAGTAATCAATTTTTATCAGGTGCACTTCGCACAGGTCGAAAAAAAGTGCATTAAAAAGCCGACATCCTGGCGAGTCCGAAATATTATAGGATTATGCTGCACAATAATCAATATTACAACCCTACCTAAGAAATCCTTCCTAATCGAAAACGCATCTCAGGACTTCCTCCAACATTTTATGAGATCGATCACTCGGTGTATGCCTTGGTCGAAGCACAGTCTGTACCGCATACATTTCGGAATCGCTCCAGAATTATGTGAAGAAGATTGCTGTAACAATGTTGATGAGACCTATGATGCGGCATTTCTTGTAGCCCCGCCCTGAAGACGGGCGCAAGGATGGTCGATGATTAGTCATCAGATAAAACCTTACATCCCCATGCTTGCACAACCGCCTCATGGAGCCAGGAAATCGGAGAGTTAACTAAGAAAAAACTTAAACCGCCAGAAATATTCACCGATAGAAAGAACAAAACCGTCAATCGTTCTCATTTCAAATTCAGGTGCTCAGATAACCAGACCACAGCGGCAACGCTTAATCGCAGACAATGTGGAAACATGTACAGAATTCCACCCACGGAACGAAATTAGTGCTCCTCGAATGGTGATTCTATCGGCATTTGGAAACTACCCCTTCGGCGCCGGGGCAGAACAAACCGAACAATGCAGACGGGGCTGTGAACTTCTAAAGAATATCCGCAAATAGAAGGAAAGAACCGATTTGGCGGATGACTGGCGAAGCGGTCAAATCGTAAAGTCAGGACATAAGAAAAACTTGAGTGATGCACTCTTAGTGCAAAAGAGACAAGTGGAGTGGAAAAAGAACCAGCGTTCACCGGCACATGTTTGCTCATTGTCTGGTGTTTCGAAAAGCGATTCAAACTGTCAGTCATTAGAACTTGGTGGATCCAAAATGCTACACGAGATATAAGGCGTTTGATTTGCATAGATTATTGTCTACCTGGAAGGTAGCTAGTTCTGACTGCGGATTGGCCATTGTCATTTGTTTCTATCATCCCCACGGTTTGCTTAACTTATGTTCCTATCAAGTGGACCCGAAAGAACATGTAGGGCGTAGTTACGCCAATCGGACGGTCGACTGAGACGTTGTCCGTTGGCGATGTCTCCTGTAGCTGTCTTGCCGAGAAAACATCGTCTAGGTCCAAGGCCTTAAATGCGCTGAGGCCGAACTTTTGACCAAACTGGGCAGTATGGGATGTCATCAGCGACTTCGGGCTCGATCCCTCGGCCACCAGCTGGAGATACAACATCCTCGTCCCTAGTTATAGATCCGTTTCTTTAACGTATCTGCACTAGCAACTACATTGTAACCGGCAGATAATAAATTGCGCCTACCCATTAGGAATGGCGACCCTTAGGCGCACAACCTGGCGATGGAGTTTTCAGCAGAGTTCGTGAACTACTCCTACACCGAGCTGACAAGGAAGTGTGGTAGAATTTTGGGGTTATTTAAGTTCGCCGTAAAAACTCGGATTTTGTCATTCGTTCGTAAGTTCCCTAACCACGGTAGCCGCTACTGATTCTGGGGTACCAAAATGTCTATCTGAGTCATCCGACACCCAATAAACATAAGCCAGTTATACAATCCTGTCATCGAGAGAATGATCTTTCCTGCCTTCCTGTGGATGCTCGAAGTAGGCAACACGATCTGTCAGAGGAAGTGATCAAGTAGTCTCCGTTCGACCCCTCGGGACGCTTGTCAAGAGCGATTTCCACTAAAGAACCATTAATTATCCGCGGCTCGCAAATCCTGAAAATGCACTGATTACTTCAGCGGTCAGTCGACCATGTCAGTTAATGTACATAGGTGAGTGAGAGACTCGACAACAAAGGTATGGACGAGAAGAATAAAAAACAATTGGTTGGGCAAAATTAAACACGTAAACGACGATGCAGTGCAACAGAAGCAGTTCGTGATAAAAATCGAAAAAAATTAATATTTTACCAGTTTCCGAACGAGACTTGGTGTTTTGTCAAGGGTGCAGCCGGATGAAACACGAGAAGCAGGATCGGGAAAAATCATTCCATTTTCTGCTGAAATAAATATCAAATTTAATGTTACCTGTTTTTTGCGCTAGTCCGAAGATGTCCGTATCACAGAGACCGAGATAGTTACACACGTCTGAGAATACTTCTGCAACAGTCGAGCACTTCTCAGCCGTGAGATTAAGAATTTCCGAGTTGAGGAGGTGGACAACAATGGGAAATTTACTACGGATGAAGTTGCGTGATTCAGTTCGCTGCGTCATAAATGGTCAGGAGAGCAAAAAGCATGGCAATCTGAGAAGTGTGTTATAAAAGGTTACATGCACAGTTAAAAGCGCTTACTGTCTTCAGAAACCGTTCCCAAGTACATTCATATTCAAGATATACACAGCGAACCTAGAATACGAAGAGGAGGGATATGTATTGCGACCACAGATTCGGAAATTCAAAACTAACATGTGGATGTGCTGCTCTGGTTGAACCTATTTCATTAACTGCAGTTCAATCTTTTAGCTCCTATAGGTCAATTGCGCGACGGAAAAATCCTAACTCCAAGGCGTGTCATTGTTCTGGTACTTTTCGTATGGTTTAAATCGCGTTCTCCCAGTTGCACGTCTGTGGCCGATGGACTGTAAGTTTATTCATCTTACAACTCAATGATGGGTCGATTTATCGGGCCTAAATGACTCAATGTGGATCAAAACAGTAGAACCACTGGTCGCGAATATAGAAAAATTAGGGTCTATGGCTGAAATTCTAGAGGCGAAGAAGACACGAGTTGCCACTAAGTAGGTTTGCTCAACATTGGTGAACCATTAAGATAAGAAGATGTTGGATTACAACCAGGCCTCTAGTCATAACCTAACAATGAAATCCTTGCGTCATCTTCCGACAAAGTAAGCAAACGCCCCACCAGTTGGCCTGAAAACTGGGATCTTTAGTGAGATTTAGCTTCAGTTGTTGCAACAGAAGAAAATTGAGATGACTTATCTAACGATGAATTGGTGAAAATTTAGAAACTGGATAAGACAGAGGTTACTTGATCGGTTTCTGATGAAGCTGCCATAAAAATCGGCAAAATGACAGCCATTGTCTTGGCGGAACCCTTCGAGGACCTCAACGACTGTCGCTATTGAGATGCGAAAACCCCAGACAGTGCCTGAGCCGTTCCTCACATAACAAGCGTCCCTTGAGAGGATACGTAAGGCATCGCAGAGGAGAATACAATAGCTGGATAAAGTGGCTTATTGGCCTAACATTTCGGATTATCACTCAAACGCATAACTACAGACGGTTACAGGAAAGGGTAGTGGGGGCACAGGGAACGCTGTATTTATAGGACGAAGTGGCCAGGCAACCACATGCCCATAGTAGTTGGCTGGGGGTCGTCCTTGATGTGATTGCTTGTCAGTCTCTGCTCCGAGTCCTTACTTGCAGTAAGGACTTGGCATAACCACGACTCGGCAACTTGGCTGGCTGCCACCGGAACTGCTGATTCGAAAAAAGATGCGATCGCTGGACCAAGAGATTTTTGGGCCTGAAATTTCGCATTATTACTCGAGTCCAGCACCAGAGATGGTTGCAGCTATGAAAATACCACCAGAGGATAGACCAAGAGAAGACCGAGTGCTGCGATTTGGTAGCTGAGAACGGTGGAAAACTGCTTCAAAAGCGGATGGCCGAACGAACCCACAAAAAGAGAGTGACTAGCGAATTAGCACTGGAGAACCAGCTCTGCAATCTGCCTGGTCCAACATCATCCACAAACGACAAACTAGTGACGCAAATTGTCGTCAGGGGAACTGACAGAGGAATAGAGGAAGGTGTTAAGGCATGGGGCTTCAGCTAACACAAATGATACAAAACCTACAAACACAATTGCAACAGTGGAGTCAATGCTCGGTCAGACGGAAGCGACAGACAAAACGAGAAATCTTACTCGACATCAAATATCGTCCCTCCTCATGGCTCAAAGGCAGCGTAAGTTCTTTCTAAGGTGAAAAGCGATGAACAAAGGGAAGTGGAGGCCGACAAAGACCTCTTTATCGTGCTCGGGGGCAAGGAGCGTCCCGCTGTCGTATTGGAGAGGACAGACTACCCTCAGAAATTCATATTGACCCAAATTTGAAAAACTCGGCGCCTTGGTGGGATTCGAACCCACGCAGTAAGAGGAGGGCTTTAGTATAGTCAACGCTCTAACCACTTCAGAAAGTCAACAGCTTGCTGGAGGGTCCCATGTGAATTCAACCCCGTAAACGGATTGACACGCGAAAGCAATGCGAAGTTATTAGCCAAGGGAAACTCATGTGCCGACCGGCCAACGCACGGCAAGAGCGCAAGAAGTGACCTTGGCCCGATTCTATGAACTTCCAAAAGTACACAAAGGGGACGCTCCTCTCCGACCCCGCGCACCACTCGAATGTATTCTATCTTACGGACTGATTAAGAGGCTATTTTGACGTCTTAAACTCCTGACTGCTGATCCGCACATCAGCCAGCTCATCAACATAATTCCCGGAGAAACTTTAAGGGCAAGACTCCTGCCCAGTGACTTCGTGGTACATTTTGATGTCCCGTCCTGGCAGTATAGATCTTCGAATTACTCCCACAGAACAAATGGGATGAAACAGAGACGTACTTCACGCTCGACAGAACAATCTACGAACAGGTGAAAGGCCAGCCAGTGAATTTGCTTAGTTTGGGACTCAGCCGAGGTGGTACTACAAAGATTGGAGCCGCTGGTCCTCCGATATCACACACAGAAGTCCTGAACTCCGCACGTGAATGGTACCTTCGTCGTAATTGAACGAAATCGCGTGCTGGAATTCAAAGAACATCTAAACGCTGCCTTTCCGGGCATACAATTCACAAGTGGAGGTATTTTCCCCTTGGCAATCATTTTAAACGCATTACAGACAGACGTTTTGCTTTCTTTATCCATAATAATCAATAGAGGGAAAGAAAAAAGAATAAAGTGAATGAACGCTGCGGTCGCCATTAAAATCCGACATCGTTTACTAAGCCCGTAAACAAAAGAAAAGGACGAATAAGCTTTCTTACAGCTACTGTTGTTATGCCAACTTAATTTTCTCACTAAATTCCGCCTCATTGACTGCTGTTCTGCTTCTCGTTCTAGTTCTGACAAGTCAGTTATAAGATGAATGATGGCCTATTCTAGGGTATTCCGTTCTGAATCTTCAGTCCAGCTCTATTCATGCCGTCTTGTTAACGTGCTGGCAGCTGTTCTGATTCCAAGAACTGAGTGGGTTTACTCACTAGAGTTGGTCTGAAAGCGCTACACGAGTCACGCCGTAATTACCATGTGTCCTGGCTATTCCGTACTGTTTGCGCCAGGGACCTCCATCCTCAATCAATATCCACAATACTATTGTTCTGAATAGAAAAAAATATAACAGTGACCGTGGTAACAGAAGGAATACAAAAATGGAAGGGACATATTGCCCATTAACAGGTACAAGAAAGACCAAATCCAACAATAAAATTACAGGAGACGCGGCCAGCTACGGAAAAAAAGAGGATAATTACACAAATCGATTGTTGCAGGGGCCGTGTTGGTTGGCGGTCGTGGGCTTGGAGTTTGACCCCAAAAGGGAAATTAAACTAATGAGTAACAAGTAGTACCCGCGCCTGGTCCTTTCACCCGCCTTAGTGTCAGTTCAGTAAAATAGGTTTGAAGATCAATGGGACAATTCGAAGCTTCAGAAGTCTGGAAAAATGCGACAGCCTAACACAGAAATCCGGAACTATCAAATATCTGAAAACTTACCTGTAAGGTTTTGCCTTCTTTCTCAATTAATGTCATCTGAATGCTTCTTTTGTACGTACTGATTAGTGAAAAACGTCGTGACGAATGATGAGGATAGAGTTTTGTTTTGTCAAATCTGACTGTTCAAATAGCCTCTTTCCTGACATAAATGTGTTTTTCGAAGTTCATGAACTGAAGTTTCATGCATTCATGTCCTGCTTTCAATAGTGCAGAAGAGGGCAGAGTAAAAGACAAGATCTAGATCTGCTGGAGGGTAAAGGAGAAAAACAGCTGTCAAACCTCACCCGACGGCTCTGTGCAGGAGTACAACGTCGAAACGGCGTTGCCTCAAATTAAAATTGTTTTTTTTTAAACGGGAAAGTAAAAGACGACACCTTTTAACATGATCAATGCTTCCCGACAACAACAACATACTATGATGTCATTTTGTAAGATTGGCTCTCAAAATATCAAACGCTTATCATAATGTGTCGTCACTGGCTAAATTTGAAACGATATATGTCCATGTTATTACCTCGACTCCTTCGCTCATTATAAAAATTTCCGTCATCTGGATTTTATGTACATTTTAAACTGTATCGCAGAAGCGGCATATTTTCACGTATTTAACATTTGTGGTTTATCATCAGTTTCATGCATTTTGCACACTAAAACTGCATGCAAATTCTTCTGTAACTTAACTAATTTCAGGCATATATATGCCCTTTAGGTGGAGCCTTAAGGGCTTTAACTGTTTTCTCCAGATATACAGGCCGACAGCGACTGAAATATGCCCCGATAGAATACAACTTGGTGAGGTATTGTCTGATCATATGAGAGGGGACTCTGCTTTTCCTTCATTATTTCTTATTTCTTACACAAATTAAAAGCAGCCAACGACACAACAACGACAACTTCATTTAAATGTTTGCTGCGGACATCCGACTCATTGCGCAAGCTACTTTCGATGATAGCCGCAATCGCTCATGCAAAAGTAAATATCTTTTAGATGTAGAAAACCGCCACGTGCCACTACTATGTCTCTCTTAGGTGATTTACAACCCAAAGCATTCGTTATCTCACGGGGTACTTCGTCAGCTACTGTGTCCGTCGAAGATTCCAATTAGGGAAGACTATGAGCATTTTACGATCACGTGAACTATAGTCGGAATCTCGCGTTAACCGAAATTCGTAAGTTGTAATCATTTAGGCGCTCATAAAAGGCGAAGAGGGCTGAAGTTAGCGGCATGTTCGTAACCTGCTCATAGACTGTTCGATCAAAACTAAAGTACGCCCCGAGTCAGAACTTCAGGAATTGGATGATTTGGACGCGTCCGAGATGATTCTCCGCTTTGTTGTATCTGTCTCTTATGAGTATTTCCATGACCTCGACTGTCAGGTCCTGCGAAATAGAAGTTACGAAGGACGTAACAGCAAAGGATACCATGATGTTGCTTGGCAGGAGACTAACCCCTTTAAGTTTCTTCAAGAATGGTGTTGACGAGTTGACTGTGGTGTTCGAGTCGAAGGTCAGAATCTTGAAAGGTTGAAAGAGCAAATTTGACAATCCAAAATCAGGAGTGCCTCTTAGTGGTACAATTGGCCGAAGAGGAGTGCCCATTTTGTGCGCTTTTGGGAGGTCGTAGAATCGGGCCAGGACCGTTACTTACGCTCTCGCCATGTGTCGGTCCATCGATGATATTGCACCTGAATGCTCCATTGCCAACAATGTCGCGTTGATCTCGCATGTCAGCTTCTTAATTGGGGTAATTTCGCAGGGACATAGGACTGACGATCCTCCAACAAACTTTTGGCTTTTTGAATATATTCTGTCCCGTCTAAAATGACCGCTGAACGCCCCTTGTCCGCAGACACGATAACGAGATCTCTGTGAACTCTGAGTTCCTTAATTGCGTCTCGCTCGACCTTGGAAAGCACGTTGAACAGCATACGAGTCATGAAATTGCGAATAGCAGGGATAAGGTTGCGCATTATTCACAGTTTTTCCAACCGGTTTACATAACGAGACAAGGTTTTTTCCCTCCCCAGAAAAACTACTGACCCCATGCATAAATAATATATTCTTTTAAGAACATCTTATATGAAGGGAATTAGTCATTGAACGGATCGAAGTCACCAAGAGCAAAAAACATCCCACGAAAAATCAAAGATCTTGCCAGTGAACATCCTTCCTCTTTCAACTGTCATTTGACACCGAAACACTTCTTGTTGATTGAAAACTGGCACATATAACTCGCGAATTTGGGATCGGAACTGCTCTTTTTCCATGTCTTATAAAATCCTCGTCGGTGCATGTTGTGGACCCGGGATGTGGTAGCATTCTTAGGTGCGGGTTTACGTCGTGCCAGCCACCTGCGCCCTCTCCCGCCTCGAGTTACCTTTACTCTGTCTCGACACCGGGTGCGGATACGGGAGGAGAAGAGAGTGCAATAGATGCAGCTCAAGTATACTGCCACCAAAACCACATAACTCGCGAGTCATTATCTCTGCTCACGCCTTGCCGTGGAGTACATGGTAGAAACCGTCGGAATCGACGATCAAACTATCGTGCTCTGCCCATAAAACGGTCCACTCGGTAGATGGGCTGGACCGACACAGGGACTAGATCGTATCCTGACAGACGTTATCGGAAATGCGCACCCATAACAAACGCCGACGCTGAGGATGTGGCGGCGGGCCTAGTTGCAGACGCACTTTGTGCTAACCTGCATGCGCGTCGCTCATCAAATGTTCGTGTTGTGAAACATCATCGTCACTGTTTGTCTTGGACCAGGGTGCCTCGTGGCCCGCCTAGGCGCAGGTTTTTGCCGTGCCAACAACCTGCGTCTTTCTCTGCTATCGGTTGCCCTGACTGTGTCTTAACAAATGGTCCAAGTGGGTGAGTAGGGAACGCGGTAGGTACTTCGCAAATTTACTATCACTAAAAACTATTTCACGGGGAAGTCCCCGTCCCTGCTCTCACCCTATTGTGGGGCACACGGTGGCACCACTGACGTTAACGGTCTAAATGCCGTTTTGTTCAAGCTGACCAAATATCCTTTACTATCACATGCATGGGGGGTAGTGATCAGGACTTACTTCAAACTCGTCGAAGTGTCGTTTAGCCTTGCCAGCCACTTCATCTGTGCCCATTTCCGGTCGGCTTGACATTGTAATGCGATCGGAACCTAGTGCACGAAGGAGAGGAGAGATAGCGGCTGCTAACTAAGTCTGCCTCACTGTGAGCTTATTCATGCCAACTTAATCGTCCTGCGCTCAAACTGTGGGATAGACGGCGTGGGTCCTCGTTCGCCGAGCTCGAAGTGATGTGAGGAAACGGGTATTCCGAAAGTAGTCTAAAAACGAACGGCTCATAAACTCGCTTGATAAACCTACAATAGTACCAGATAATCTCAATTTTCATGACTTCCTAGTAAACATCTGTGTTTCGCTTGATGTGTGGAAGCCATAGCCAGAGTTTCGTTTTGCATTTTTCGCACTTTTTACCGCAAAATATGAGAATGTTGAGAATGGGTAATACAAAAGGAATTAAAAATAATAATAATTTATTTAATGCCAGTTTACAGGCATTGTCCGTGAAGCTTTAAACACAAATCCAACCAGCAGTGAAAAAAACTCCTGTGGGAACAGAATAAAAATATAGTTGATGGTTTTTATGGTTTGGAGGGTTAAGGGGGAAAAAACTGCTGGCCACAAACTTTTGACCGTCAAGAAGGAAGGGGCTGCACGTTATCGGATAATATCAGTCGCCAATTTCTATCATGAAATTGGGGCTAGTCCAAACAGAAGCGCCGAAGAACCTCTGTCGCTGTTGGCCAAAGAAATTGTCCCTGGTGAGACCGGCCATAGTGGTCAGAGACCACAAACGCCATCGCTACGGTAGAGTCGATTAGAGGTTTCAGCACCCAAAATTTGTGGGAGCTTTTTACAAACTCTCGACCGTCAAGAAGGGAGGGGCTGCACGATATCGGAGATTATCAGACGCAAGTTCCTTTCATGAGGTTGGGGATAGTCAAAATAGAGGCGCCGAAGGACCGCTGTCGCTGTTGGCCAAAGAAATTGCCCCTGGTGAGACCGCCCTGCCAGCACCAGCCCCGCCTGGCCCCCTCAATAATGGCGGGGCTAGAGGGGGCCATGAGGGGGCTAGGCGGGGCTGTGGAGGGGGCTGTGGCGAGGCATGCAACGCGATAGCCCCGCCTAGCCCCGCCAGCGAAAAAAAATGCGCAGGGGACGCCACATCCCCGCCCACTTTTGGCACCACTTTAAAATATCGTCCTGTATACCGAGTCCCCTGAGGTGCAGTGCCTCACTGTTCCACAGGTTACACGTCGGAAGCCACCCTGCGTACGTAGAGTACTACGGTATTACATAGTACTCACAGTGACCCCGCCGCACACGTGCCCACTAATCGGCAGCCAATATCAAATACACGCGACGCAAATTCATGTGAATGAGTTATTTATTGTATAAACGAAAAAGAAATTGGAAAATATGTACAATCATAATAAATGTCAGTGCCAGTATATACATGGACTTCAACATATGTTATGCCATTCAGTTGTGCGTTCCAAAAGTGCCCGCTTCGACGGCTGGTGTTTCAGTGATAGCCAGAGTAATTACGCTTCATAATTGCTTTGGATGTTCAGTAAAAATCGATAAACAATTTGTATAAGTGGACTGCGAACACCAAGGCTAAATATACATACATAGACATACAACTCGACCACTTGAACTGGCTGGTGAGTAGACACCTAAACAATTAGCATAATATACATAAATGAACTAAGACAGCTATCAAGAGCATGAAAGCAGCATTGGCTGACTCACGATATTATCTGCTATCGATTGTCAAATATACTGTAGCGGCCGAGGACGTCAAGGGTAGCACACACCGGAATAAAAAGACGCCGAGAAGAGATCCTGACGGAGGTAGACCTGAACAGAACTGTTAACATCTCTCGAAACTCGTTCACACGCGGAAGAAGAGAGTACGTCGAGTATGGATATAGTGTAATGGAACAACTGATATGAAGAATGTATATAACAAACATTAATGTACACGAGCAACGAGGAACAGCAAATAGGTGACCTGTCTGGATGGATAGACGACCCTGCGTACTAGCTAAACAGCCGGTGGGGATGCAGCGCTGTGGGCAACTGCAGGGAAGGGCCGAGGGAGCCGACATTGAATGAGAGAGCGAGAGAGAGTCGAGAGCGGCGGTTCGTTGCGGGAGGGGGGTCGGCGGTAACGGGAGGAAGGGACACCGGTCGTCTTCGCCAGCACGCAGTTACGCCATCTCCATCCTAGGTCCTCGCGCCAAAAGTGTCACGGCATTCAAACAATACTGTTCAAGTCCAGGGGCGTTACATACGAATAAATAACACACACAGATTATAATCCGGTGGACAAATGAGAGTTTACGCAATAAGGGACTTAAACAAAACCTCAGTATATTGTGCTCATCCGCAGCTACATTCAGTGGGCGTTAACGGATGCTTTCTCCATGATTTATAAGCCAATTTTGATAAATGGGCTCCTTTTAATGCCAAAGAAGGTACAGTAAGTGGTGCTTTTGAAACATATGTTTCGATGCAAATACGCTTCAAAATGCTTCAATCCAGAGGGGGCTCTGGCCCCTTCCAGCCCCGCCTATGAAGGAGCCATGTGCTGGCAGGGCGGCCATAGTGGTTAGAGACCATGAACGCCATCGATACGGTACAGCCGATCAGTGGATTCAGCCCCCAAAATTTGTGGGAGCTTTTCTGAATGCAAAAATAGAGTAACAGTTCTCTTAAACAAAGGACAATTTTGCAGATTTTTCACATTCATGAGTAGTTTATTCCAAATAGCAATTGCATTTACAGAAAAGAACCGACGATATTTAACAGTACGTGCCAACGGAAGAAATAAAAAGACCTCACGGTGACTGTTACGTCGTAGGTAGATATGATGTCTTAAAGAGGTGAGTGGGTTGAATTTGTGATTATATAAGAGTTTAAATAGCAAAAATAGTCCCTTTTGTAATCTACGGAACCATAAAGGATGAAGACCCGCAAGCCGGCAGCGCTCTTGGTAAGACAAATGTCGGTGTTCCGGGGTTAAAATTCTCTTGGTAAAAAATTGTTGAACGGATTCTATTTTCTTCCGCTCAGTAGCACACATGAGGCTAAATAAATAAGAACAGTGAAATCGAAAGATACTGTGTAAAGTGCTAAATAAATACGAACAGTGAAATCGAAAGATACTGTGTAAAGTGCAAAACCAGTGTCCGTAGATTGGAGAACATAGTCAAAAAAGATTGTCGGCAGGTGTAACAAGACCGAGCTTTGAGGAATTCATGCTGAGCAGCACTCAGTAGGTTATTTTCGGTTAAGCGACACATCATCTTATCTTTGATCAACGTCTCTAAGATCTTCGAAACGGCGGGGAGGGTGTTTATTGGCCGAAAGTCATCAAATGACGTAGATTTGCCATGCTTAGGAATGAGCAAAATGTGTGATTCCTTCCACAAGGTAGGATAAGTTTCACTTTCAAGAGCGAGATTAAATATCTTGCATTAGAGGAATGGGAAAATCGTACTTGCATCGGCTTTTAAAATGCTAACTGGAACACCATCAGGGCCTGGACTATAACATTGACGAAAACGCCGAATTGCAACAGTCACATCCCACAGAGTGAAAGTAATAGTTTCTAGAACTGCCCCGGTCAATGCCTGGATGGTCGGAAGCGAAGTGGTCGAGTCTTCAATAAACGTTTTGGACAGGAAATCATTGAAACTATCAGCGGTTAACTGGGCATCAACTATAGGATTCCGGAGAGCGTCTTGGAGGGTGGGATGCTGCGTTTTACTTTGATTTCGTACTTTTTGAGAGAAAGGTTTCGAGATATGTGACGAACGGTTTTTAGTGAATTGGACCTTTTCGGCTAGCTGTTTTTCTTCAGACAATCTATTAGCCCGCCAAAAATATCCCAAATCAAGGGCAGGACAGAAACGTCGTTCTGAAGATGGAATCGACGATAAAGTCTGCGCAATCTGCGACGAAAGGGTAAGGGTAGGAAAGCTTCATCCCCAGCATTAATAACTTTCTTTCGGGGGAAATAACAAGAAATAATTGGATCCAAAATTTCATACAGTTTTGCAGTGCAAACATTTACATCCGAACTAAGGAAGAAATCAGTCCAGTCGTAGGAATTAAAGTGTGCTTATAATTCGGTCGAGCGAGTTGATCGGAAATCGCGGAAAAAGCTATACTTTGGGGATAACCTTTTGTCAGCCTCGAATTCCAACGTTGAAACAACTATGTCATGGTCTGAGCTCCCCGAGTGGGCCAAGAGATAACAAAGACGAAGGTATGCAGCCTCTACAAAAAATCAGGTCAAAAATGCTTTATCCCCGGGTGGGAAAATCGACAACCTGAGTCCACATTCAAACATCCACAGCCTCAAGAAAGTCTTCGAACCTTCATGGGCCTGAAGGCGGAGACCAGCGGACTTCGGGAAGATTAAAGTCACCCGCAACCAATTGATACTTAAAGCTTGAGTCGGCCGCAGCATGATATGCCTGTAAAAATAAACGATCAAAATTGTCGTTTGCGTTGGGAGGGCGATAGACATAGCCAACGAGTAAGGCGAACTTATTTTTCAGTGCAACTTGGAACCAGCAGCTGCCTTCTACTGCGGAACAGTGCGGCAGGTCAAGCGGCAAAAAGGTATGTGTTTGCTTAACGTAGACGCAATTGCCCCCACCATGGCTGTCTTGGCGATCATTTCGAATGCAAATATAGCCTTGAAGAGAGAGTTCGAAATCAGCTACGGAGGCCGACGCCCACGTCTCAGTTACTAAAACAGTATCTGGACAGCGGACGAACACCAAAGTCTGAAGTCCAGAGCTTTGTCCAAGTCAGCCTTTAATCTCCTGTTTTCAAGCAATTTAGTACACTCGTACAAAACTCTCTCATTGCAGCTTCCCAAACCAACATTTTCGAACGACAGAACAAAGTTTAGGCAACCGGAGATAGCTGTGGACGCAGTAGATGACGTAACAAACATTTCGTCTACGCGTAGCATATAGGACCTGTTTCCTAACTTTATAAATACCAGACTTTACTGACTGTGTTTGAGCTCATGACTATGAGAAGTGCTATAAAAAGCGCATTTAAAAAGAACCATCGTAGTCATGACTTCGTTCTAAAGAGGGGTACGGTAATGCCTTCAGCCATCCATCTTCCAAAGCACGATTGTTATCACACCATTATAAGTTCAGAGTGCGTTTGCATGTTTTAATAAGAAACATTTGCGCTTAATCAGAGATGGATTGATCTTTTTCAGTTTTCGTTACTTTATTTTCAGTGGCCTGTACGAACCTTTCTGTCGATCGGTGATAAGACCGGCACATAGAATGTCGTGGTGTTTAATACGTTCATAAGGGCCTACGGTAGCCGTTAAGGTATCATCTAAACTGGGTCATGTCCAAACCGCGTTCGGAGTTACTACGGTCCCTATTTTTGCTTTGATGCAGCAGCGCAGTACTGCATTTTGACAGTCATGCGCTGTTGTTAAGTAAGTTAGTGTTATGATGGCTTATTCAAAGGACAGAACTAAAATCCGATAAATAAGACTTCCTTGCTAATCGGAAATCCATCACCAACCTTAATTAATGTAGGTGGTGTAGGGCTGTTCAGCTGTAGGCTCACGTGATGGTTGTAGTAGGTCGCTTCATTTGCCTGCAGAAGTTGACTGCGTATAGCGTACATTACCGGACACCAAACTCTCACATGTAGATTCTCGATGCTAGGCTCTGCTATCGGCCATGCCCTGATAACCCCCTCGGCTGGCGAGCTAAATAAGGTTGAGGGTATCCGGTTTTGTGTGTCCCCCAACACTCGGTAATCCTGCATCCCTTCCCTGCTCTCTTCTCCCCATTCTCACCCGCCTCCCCCATTCCCCTCTCACATCCCTCTCCCTCTTCCCCACACCTAAAGTCCTATGGAGAGGAGGAACACCACCGCTGGACGGACGGATCGCCGCCTTGTCATCTCCGAGATGAGGCCCCGTCTGCAACCCCACTGGAGGCTAAAAGCTAAGCGATCAACAGGTAAGTTAAATACCGTTCTGTTGAAGTTGCCTGCTTATGGATTAAATTCCAACAATCAGTAAGCTCAGAGGGGTAGAGGAAAACTCTGTTTCCAGCATTTATACCCTTCCCCCGTCCTCCTGCTTTCCACCCACTTCAAAAGTCCTACGGAAAGGACGACATACAATTCCGTAGGTGGCCCATGCTAACTCGGTCGTTCCCCCACTAGACAAAGTCGTGGCTCATAGAGGAGTCCGACAACCGTCTAGAAAGTCTCAGCGACCCTGTTTAGGAACAACATTGGTGACGTCCTCGCGGAGAAAGTAGTTGGAAAGTTGCACTGAACAAAGGCTAGAATCAAGTCCTCTACATGCTGAGAGTGGCTCACAGATGCAAAATAAGCGGTCAAAACAACAAAACAAGAAACAACAATCTTACATTTCCTCCTGCTCCTCACCTGCGCACACAATAAAGTCTGCTAGAGTGAGTCTACTCACCATGGCAGTCTGAAAATTTTGATCCTTTATGGGCAGTCTGAGGCGCAATCGACCGGAACGGAGGGCAGCGCTAGTCGTTCAAAAACTAGCTCTCTACAGAGTAGAAATCGCAGCGCTCAGCGAGATCTGCTTTGCCTAAAAAGGCCAACTTGAGGAGGGGGTTACCGGCTACACCCTCTTCTGGAGAAGCCGCCCAAAGTCAGAGCGACGAGACACGGGCGTCACCTTTGCTATACGGAACGACATCGAGGGATGACTGCCCTGACTGCCGCAGGGCATCAACGATCGCCTGATGAGCCTCCGCCTGCCTCTTCGAGGATCCCAATTCGTTACCATCATCAGCCTTCACCCTCTTCTCTACAATGACCGGCACTGGCGAATAGAAGGTCCAATTTTACGAAGACATACGCACACTTCTGGCGTCTGTGCCGAAGGCAGATAAGCTGCTTGTCCTTGGTGACTTCAACGTCGGCATCGGGATAGACTGCGCTGCTTGGAGAGGAGTGTCGGCTCCTCACGGCATCGGCAACTGCAAAGACAACGGTCTTATCCTTTTGCGAACTTACGCAAAACACTGACTCCTGCTGACCAACTACTTCTTTCGTCTGCCAATGCGGAAGAAAGCCACCTGGACGCACTCCCGATCGCGGCGCTGGCAGCTACTAGAGTACATTCTCGTCCGGTGAGGCGATCGACAGGACCTGATGGTAACCAAGGCGACCTGCTATGCCTGTGGTTGGATTGACCACCATTTCGTCGTCTCAAAGATGGGGCTCCGTCTGCAACCCCGCTGGAGGCCATAAGGTAAGCGATCACCAGGTAAGTTGGATACTGTTCTGTTGAGTTTCCCTGCTCACCGTTTGCTCTTCAGCAATCAGTCAGCTCAGCATCTGGAAGATATGCCAGCCTCGGACGTCAGCGTCAACGCAGAGACTCGATGGTGCCGACTGCGGGACGCCGTCACCTTGATCATCGTCGGTGTCCTCGGTAGCGCATTTCGCCATCTCCAGGACAGGTTCGACGAAAACGCTGCCAACCTCAGCAATCTGCTCGCCAAAAAGAACAGACTACATAGGGCCTACCTCGACTGTCCAACCGATGCAAACAAGATGGCCTTCTACGAATGTCATCGCCTTGGCAGCAGCGATGGCGAGAAATGTAGGACGCCTGGATGACTCGCAAAACCGAGGAGATCTAGGAATACGCCGACAGCAACGAATCAAAGGACTTCTTCCCTGCGATCACGGCGATATACGATACCGCAACGAAAGGAACCGCACCACTTCCCAGCTCCGATATCTAAACGCTTTTGACGGAGGAGTCGCAGATTCTGGAACGCTCGGCCGAGCCCTTCAGAGGCGTCCTCGACCGCTCCTCTACAATCTGTGACGCGGCCATCGACCGGCTCCCCCTAGTGGACATCAACTTCGACCCGGATCTCCCACTCTTCTTTCCAAAAGCCATTCCAGCGGGGATGCTGCAGGCACAGATGCGATTCTAGATGAAATCAACAAACACGGCGGCTACTGACTGATGGACCGACCCACGGCGCTATTCCTGGAGATATGGCGACAAGTACAGGTTCCTCAGGATTTCAAGGACGCAACCACTGTCCATCCCTACAAGCGTGAAGGAACCAGCGACTCTGTAATAACCACGGACGCATCTCGTAATTCAACATCTCTGGAAGGATCTTCGTTCGCCTACTCCTCCATCGTCTCAACGGCTACCTCAAGCGAGGACCACTGCCGAAAAGCCAATGTGGTTTCCGAAAACGGCGCGAGGCCATCGAAATGGTATTTGCTACTCGTCAGCTACAAAGCAAATGGGAGGAGATGCGAACCCACCTCTACAGTACCTCCGTGGACTTGATGAAAACCATTGAGTGGGTAAACAGCGGGCTATTGTGGAAAATCTTACAGAAATTCGTCCGTTCTGAGAGATTCATGCTCATGGTACGTGTCAGCTCCACAGTTGTATTCTAGCGCGCGTCCAGGACGACGATGCAATCTCCGAGGCAATTGCAGTGAGCAACGGAGCGAAGTGGGGCTGCTTACTTGCTCCCGCCCTCTCCAACCTCATGTTCCCTATTATACTGATGGAAGCCTAACGTGATAAGCGCTCTGGGATACGCATCGTTTACAGAACCGACAGGCATCTTCTGCACAGCGGGCGCATGTGAGCCGTAACGCGACTATCTACGACCACGGTCCACGATCTGCTCTTCGCCGACGTCTGCGCGCTCGACACCATGACCAAAGTGGACATGCAGCGGAACATGGAACTCTTCGGACGGGCGTGCCAAATTCGGCGTAGCACCGGGTAAGGACAAAACGATGGTCGTGCACCAACTGTCAACCAACGCGCAACACAGCACCCCTCTTCGAATCACTGTCAACGGCAAGTGACTCCAAGCCGTGGACATCTTTGCCTACCTGTAAGCACATTCTCGCGCAACACAAACATCAATGATGAGGTTGCTCGTCGCTTCTCCAAAGTCAACCAGGCCATCGACTGGCTGCAAGCCTCTGTGTGGAATCGTCACAGCGTTAAACTGAACACCAAACTCAGGATGTACAAGACCGTTGTCTTGACGACATTCTTTTATGGAACGAAGATCTAGAGCGTCTACGTAAGCCATACCAGGAAGCTCAACAACGTCCATCTCAAGTGCATTCAAAGAATGCGGAAATTGAAAAGGCAAGACAGGATCCCGGATACGGAAGTTCTGGAACGGACCGGAATCCTCAACATCCACGCCATGCTTAGGCAACTGAGGCGGCGATGGAGCGGCCATCTGGTGAGAATGTACGACGCTCGCCTACCAAGACAACTATTCTACGAAGATGTCACAACGGATGCTAAGCGACGCTAAAAAGGCGCTTCGAGAAATTCGATGAAGCGATTGCATATAAGCCCAGAGACCTGGATGGGTCTCGCTCAGAACAGACCATCGCACGGAGGCTGGCGAATCAGTGCCTGGAGCATTAAAATACATCAGACGCACTCGACTCATCTGCCAAGGCATGTGCCTACTAGGCCATACGCGCATTCATGAAAACCTGCGATAGATCACAGCCGGCCATATAAAGTCATCACATTTCTCTTCACGGGCATTTGCAACGCCCACCAGCATCACCCATCGGCACACAACTCAACTGACATGCAGTTGGTACCTCTCAGGTTAGTTATGAGTGCGCTTCTCGTCACCTTCTCCATGTGGCTTCCCTGCTGCATGTGTGGCCCGAGCCTGAGACTATCCCGGTTTGCCAAACGCCATGGTTTGGAAGGTTGCCAAGTGACACCAACTCAGTTCGCGCAATCTGTACAGTTATGTGTGTTTGTGTGGAGTGGCGGACTGGTGGGTTTAGAGTCATGCTGCAACGGCTCCTTCTTAACGTGACCTCTGGCACTCTAGCGTACATGAGGAGTGTGTGTATAGGGGCAGTATGTCTCAGTCGGTGACTAACTGCTTACTCGACATTTGAAGGGTGATGAACCGGGCTAAATGCAGGGCTGCGTCTCACCATTCTGGGCGTTAAGGATTGTGCACGGCTGCTATACCATGATCAGCAAACCATGGCCCTAGCCGCCTGATGTGCGCTGGCAGTTCTCTAGCATCTGGCGTCATGGCGGTGAATGCACTTGCGCTCACGTTGCCCAGTGATTTGTGTCATCCTCTCCTCTTTCTAACACATTTTTGTTGATTAGAGTCCTGGTCGGCTGTTTGTCGTGGATGAGGCGGTGTGATGACAAGCCTAGATGCGGGTCCGGCCTTGCCAGTCATCTGCTCCCTCTTCCCCCCTAGGGTCTTCTTGACTAATTTTTGACACCAGGCCCAGGTGGGGTGGGGGGGGAGGAGGGAGTATGGTCGATTGAGCGCAAGACTGCTCTCATCATAGACTACTTCAGGCGTAAGTCACCGTGCCTACTCGCACCTTGCTGTGGAGCATACGGTGAACATCGTCGGGCGCGACGGTCGAATTGTCACTGTGCAAGATGGTGACGGTCAATAAGGCATGAGCGGCCCTCTCAGTCTTGTCTTTGTTGATATTCCTTCCTCTGTATCAGTTCAAGATCCATCTTACGTAATCTATTGTGGAGAGGAGAAGGCGTTTAAGTCGCTACAAATGGATGCAGATATAATTATCTTTTCTGCTGTCAAAGATAGTGCTACCACAGTTCTGGATAAGAAAAATTTAACAAGATTTTGTCGATTCCGACAGGCAATTTAACCTACCAACCCTTTGCTACCACCTAGCCCAAATCCCGAAATTTATCAATCAAGGAAGTGGAAAACGCCATACAGGGAGGAATATGAACCCCGCGTTCTACAGGAGCCCTTCCGATAAATTTCTAGGGAGGTAAGAATTAGGGTTAAGGCTTGGGCCAGGGTTACTGTTTTGGCTATGACAGGGAAATAATCACCATTTCTGGAATCTTCGATAAGACCATCCGTATTACGGGGATGTTTCCATTCTCGCGTATACTCACAACTGCTACCGGGGAACGCTTCAAATTACTTTTACCAACGTGAACTCACAAGTACAAAATCCCACATTTCTTGACGGTTTTAGAGGTGGGCTTACGCGCGACCGACAGTTTTTCCAGTCGATGCACCTTAGTACACAGATTCCAAGTGGTTTCCCGCCAAATAAACTCGTTTACGAGGAACCTAGAAACTACATTGGAAGACCCAACACGGACCTTAGACAAAATAAGGATAGTCACATTCAAGGCAGATGAGATAGCAACGTCTTTTGGCGTTTTTTCTCCGTAAACACTCATTTTATTTGATTCAGCAACGTTATACAAGAAACTGTCCCAAACTAATAACTTATATTACTGTACACATCCTGTTTGGACTATCACTACGTTGTAGAGAAGCGAATATTTTCTTCGTCAAAGAATGCTGTCAACAGTTTTAGTGCTCCCCAATGAATTCACTTATATCCAGTTTGCTTTAATAATCAACAAAAAGCAATCGGTCTTCATATTTTAGACCGAAAATGTGGCTTAGTTGTGGAGATAACGCACTTTTATTGTCGGGATGGACAAGTTGAAAGGGCTGTACACAAGCTTAACCCTACTTTCCTTGGAATCTAGTTGATGCTCGAAACTTAAATTCCTGCTGATGCACTTATACAGTGACCAAACACCTTAGTTTATCACAAAAATCACGTTCCGGTGTCATTCTGCGGTATGAGAGTAAACATCTAGTGTCTCGCGAACAAGTTTCCGTCAGCAGTCTGCCATGTCGAGCAGAAAGCAATCGCCCTAGTGGCGAAACTTATCGAACCAAAGTGGGACGACCTTTTGGCTTGTCTTCCAATGAAGGTTGTCCACATAAGTACGTACGTCAGTGTATGAGCTGATATGCTTCCGGACGCAAAGATACTCCGTAAAGATATGCCGCTACCGAGCAGGCATCCAGAGCATCTACTTGATGGCCGCTTTCCCGATAAAACGAATATGTATATGCACGTTTTGGAAGGCAAACTAAGAGAACGCCAGAGACTACTAAAGCAGAAACTATCAACCGTCTTACGCGTCCTAAAGACAATATTAAAGACTTGAATAAGAGGAATGTAATCCATGAAATGTCCTATGGAGGCTTTGGTACAAATACTGTGGTCGAAAGGGGAATTTAGTTCCAACCTAATAATATGAGAGGCTGCACGTAGTAAGGATGTGGGATTACTTATCTCAAGTAGACATGCATGTGCTGGATACGGGGTGCGCATTTCGTTGCGGGGAAAACTGCACGGTTAAGTCAAAGACGGGTCATGAGATTTTCGAAAAAAATGAATCACCAGGTTTGTTTCTAACCTATGCCTCAACTGGACCTTTACACGGGCCACAGCATCTGCCTCGCCTCCGATCCAACCAACTCCTGCCACCATCATCTCGTCCTCAAACCCACGCTTGCACTGGATTCAATTGCTCATTTCAATGTTGAAAACACTCTTCTCCACTTTATTTGCTGTCTTCGGTGTAGCCGCTCAGGCTCTGCCACTCACGCAGCGCTAGGAATCATGTGGTCACGATCCTTGAGCAGCCGAAACATAAACACATACAGCCTCTTAATCAGCTAGTCGCGGGGGCCAACAAACTCGGCAATCTCTCAATCAACTGGCCAAGTTGACGCTAGCTGACACTCACATGACTCTTATTCATTCACGCCTACCTCACGTTAGCGGACGGACGCTCTCAGGCTTAGAACTAGCCGTGCGGCATGAGCTACGACCATCACAAGGTTTCTGTACAGAATACTCGACTTCTATCGGTGTCTTTCTCTTCCAACACGGAATTGGGTCGTAGTTATTGTGGCGCTCAGAGTGCACTCACTACTCAGGCGCTACATATCGGTCTGAATACCAAATACTAATTTCCTAAAGAATAGGGAAGCGCACAGGCAATGCCAAGCGGCGGATCACTAAGACCGCCGCATTACGGCGTCAACGTTAACCGGATGGGTGATCTTTTAGGAACTATTTAGGAACAGTTAGGAACAGTTTACAGTTTGTTTCACACTTACTATATATTTGTCGACAAAGTTCAAGCCGATCTCGAAGATATGTAAAATAAGCTAGCTTGTTTCCTCAAAATGACTCATGAATATTCCACACTAATCTGATCGATAAACGGCCTGCCAATGCTACGTATCAGTTACAATCCCAACCGATAGGATAACAGGCAAGTGACTTGATGGTAAATCGTGCAATGATTTACCGTACTAACAACACACGGTACGGTAAATCATTGCACAATTCTATACTACTGGCTGCCTGTTGGCGGTTTGTGAATATAAAGCGGTTATTCAGCAGTAGCTGATGGATTTCAGCTCAAATATTCATATCAAATTTCGGGCCGCGCCTGAAAAGGTCTGTTTCGAAAGAGTTATTCCAAGTTCGCGCATTAATTTCCTGGGAAATTAAACAAGGCATAATAGTAAATCGTTTAATTAAATAACCAATGGCCAATTGCTTCAAGATCGTATCCCAGATTATCCTAACTTTGGGTGAAGGTATGGCCGGTCGAGCAAGTGGCCATCACAGCCTCCTTTTTATTCATCGGTATGCAATTTGCATTATAAGATGCCGATAATTGACCGTTCTCGGGGCATTAGGCTTGCGCTATAGATCAAAACATAACAAGCCCTTTTTGTACTGTTACCCGATTGATTAGCAGTCCTCCCACGCCGTATATATGTGGGTGTGGAAAAATGGAGCCCCCATCGTTCTGTCTGAATCGTCTGGTGTGCAATAAAAGTGCCTTTTATGCTCTACACTAGGGGCCGAATGGGTGGAGGCTGCGGGGTGCCGTGGGCGCGGATCCACGTCGCAGTTGTACGGTCACTCCAGGTTCATCGAAGCACTTCAATGGAAGTTGCACGACTATGCACTGGCGGAGCACCCTGCGTTTGGTGTAATCTTTTGGAAGGCTGCCAACTGAAGGGATAGGTCGGACCTCATAGGAGTATGTTGGACTGGCTGCGGGACTGATAGACTGCAATGTCTCTTTCGTATTCTGGCCTTTATGTAATTCTCAGACATGTAAGATCCGAAACGACCTTACAGAGGCCTCGAGCACGCAATGGGCACCACGTCATATGCGACATGCCGATGGCCCATTTATCTTTGTCAGGCACCGCCATCGAGCTCACATCCAGTCGTCATAACATTGTCTTCTTACCGGAGCTTGGTGGATGCGGCAGGTGTTGCGAAAGTCTTCCCCACTGAACCCCAGTTCACGCCCACGCCAGCATCCTGCGCCAAGCCCATGAGACACATGGCGCACATCAATGTTCGCGACGGTCGAATTATCAGTACACTGCGTCCAAGACGACTAAGTAGGCAATTGCGCGTGCGGTTCAAGCTAATGAATCAGTGCTTTCTTATCTCCATGGGACAGCTATTCTTTTTAGGTAGTCATGAATTTAGGAAGAGAAAAATGTCGGCCAGGTAATGAAGATATGGAAGGCGGATAAATCAAAGCACCGGATAACCAAACGTATGACCGAACTCGTAACCGTTTTTACACAGCCACTGGACAAATGGAAAACAGCCTAAGATTATCAATGGATCCAGGTCAGCGGTTGCTCAGCGCTAACAGCGGCCCTAGTTCATAAGAGGGTGTTGAGGGTCGTGTTGCAATCGGGGCGCATCCTCTTCCACTCTTAAACGTGCTTGCAGACTTCAGGCATGTTTCTACATCACCAGAATTGTTTCAGACAAATGTTTAAAGGCAAGGAGAGGGCTTAAAGTGCCGCGAGTCAATGGAAATCACTAAAACAGCCAACTTAAATTGGGCAACGTATAGTGTTATCAACAATGGACGACAGCTAGTTTGGTCGACGTGCAAAGGTCTCGACTGAGATGAAATGGCGAATGTCTTCGAATTTTGAGATTAACAGACGTAGAATTTTGCATTGGAATGGATTTCTCGAATGTTCAAACTGATGAAAACCGCATTCATATTTGAGCAGTTGCCTGAAGCCCAGAAGGTGGTATTTTAACTTTCCTTACTGAGAACTTGAATGGCTCACGTCCCACTAAATTTCCACAACTGTGTCTGCTACCAATACTGTTAAACGCTACAAAATCGGTCCTCCGTCATGACAGTATATCTGCTCACTGGCGCCACATATCCGAGGATTTCAATAGACTTCACCACTTTAGGTGTCTCTCACGGTCAGCTGGACCTCCCGACTCCAGTCTTATAGGGCATGCCTGGGAATATACTCACTAGGTGACTCTCAAAAAACCGTGGCTACAAGGGCTTTCCGAACGCAATGTCCTTCTTACGAATGCATTAAATATGCGAAAAAAAGAAAAAGTCTCATCACGATCAGAACAGGCGGAAACTGGTTGCTTCCTGAATTCTGCATGTGGACGCGTCTGTCGTATGCTTGAAAGCAGATAATTCATGCATTTGGTTTTATTCAAATTATACTGAGATAAGCTGATTGAAAGTAAGTCTAGTTAAAATGTACGACAATGGTTTGATCTTCGCGCATTTAACACGGTTTGCTGAGGAGAAAATTTATTTGACGAACAATATATAAACCCATAGGAACATGTTACACTACGAGATTTATAGACTATTAAGATAAGGATTTGGGGCTACAAGTCAAAAGAAGATTGCTTAGAGTTGTCTCCAAGATTGCAACGAACACTGGTGGTTGTTCTACACAAAAAGTGATTGTCTTTGATCAACTTTTTCATCAAAATGCCAGAAACTATCCTAATCGACAGGGTTCTGAGCGCTGAACTCAAAGTTCAGACATAAATAATTTATCTGAGGTGCATATACCAGAAATAACATAGAAGACCCTTGGGGGACTTACAGAGGGGCTGAACCACTAGGAACTGTGTCATGTAGCAGCAGCAAAATAGGCGAAACCTATCTCTGATCCTTTGGTTAGTTCCCCTGTTTGGTACATGATGTAATCATTGTCAAGCAATCTGTCACACATTTTGAGTAAAATTTTCTAGTGATTTGCGTATATACGTCCATTTTTTGCATTGGCGTGTAAAAGTTGACATCTTCTTGTTTAGTGAAAACAGACTTTTCACACAACGAAGATTAACTTTAATGATATGTAGCAAGAATGGTTTAAAAATGGCTTTCCTTCATACCATGGTGTCACTGGCTAAATCTAAAAGTAGATATGATCTTCGCCAAATAGCCTCTTTCAGCCTATTCTTTTACTGATACTTTCGATTGTTGTAGTAAAAACGTCCGCAAAACAGAAATAGCCAGGTCATTATGTACATCTTTCCGCCTTATGTACTGCGTACGCACAACAATTTTGTTGCTGAAACATCACATGCCTACTACCATTATATGTGCTCAGAAAGGGCAACGGATGAGCAGACTTTGATCGAACGAATGACTAAGAATTCTAATTTTCTCCCAAAATCACCAATTCAGACGCCTTGCGCAAAACAAAATCACTCCAGAGCTAAATAAGGCCACAACCACATGAACGCCTACCGCAGGTGTCGGGCTACTTACGTAGGTCACACCACTAATAGTTTTAACCACCCCAACCAATAAATGGAAATATCTTTCCCGTAAAGAGGACCACCCTGCACTACTCATTTGTCCGGGTGACGTACTCCTCGGTGTAATGCACTCATTATTCGTCGTGATACTCCGTCAACGAATACCTGTGTAGAAAATTCCGATAAGCAAATAGCAGTAAATCCTTTATGACCGTGTGAGCTATAGTCATTGAAAAGCACGGCGTCAAATCGTGCATGATGGTGCATACGTCACTGCTTTTGGCAGACGCCTCACGTAGTAAAGTGATCCCTCCCGGATAGTGGAGTTTGCGTCTCGCAACCCCCTGCTAAAAGTGGGAATCCATGAAGCTAAGACCCTATGTTTTTATGATTATTTTTATGTGTCTCAGGCTTATACAAACCCTTCTCCCCTTCTTAAAAACAGTTTTCACACGGCCATACAGCATAAAATCATAAGATTTTATTGGATATAGCGTCTAGTGTATAAAATAAACCGGGCAATCCAACTGAGAAAGTACGTACCAGGGACAAAAAGGTCCGTCGTCCGCAAAAATCCTCGAGCCTGCGAAAAATCTGCGAAATATATGTGGATAGGCTAGCATATAAAATTCCCGATACGATGAAGCCGTGAAGGTCGAAGAGCGATATGGCAATTGATTAATGAACTGCTCTCTTCGTCTGAGGCGGATAACTTCTCTTACTCCGCAGTATATTACTTCTACGGTTTTTTCTCGCGGTTTACAGCATAGTGATTCACCGTTCGATCGCTCTTCTGCTAAGAGAAATTGCACGCGAGGTCGAAATCTTGCCTCGCCTAATCTCCGTCAATTTCACTCCTTCGGGCATTCGAAAACATCGAAAAATGGCTGAAGTTAGTTGTTGTAGGGAAAAAATCGATTTGTTGCTCATTGTGTTGCTGTTACCCTACTTGTCTGTCGTGCCAAGCGCTCCAATCGAACCCAGGGTTAGATTTGCATTGTAGTGCATTCATAGTGCACATCTGAAGAAACTTTTGTGTATTAGGTGGCCTTATGATGGTGAGAGCCATATTTTGATTGTTCTCATTATTTAGTGTTGAAGTACGCCATTTTACAGTGAGACCTTGCTCAAACTAAGGTTCCTCAGGCAGAAACCGGTTTTGTCTGCGTGAAACTGTTGACATTTTAGTCAGAACGTGGGAGGTCTTGTAAATGTGGGACAGGCTGTATATGTAAAAATGTAAGCGGACCGGATGAGAAGGAAATAGGTGGTGAGACTCTTTCAATAAAATGAAAGACATTTCGTGTTAAAGAAGTAGAAACTAGCGATCAACAGACTGATTCCGCATATGTTGTGTGCTTGTCTAACCGTTTCTGGGGTAGTTTCATGACGCCGAACATGGACAGATGTTTTAAAATCTGCCTCAGTTATTTGCCGTGTACTGGTGAATATGGCATTGCCGTCGTCCGAATTTTCTAGAAAGGTTTTAGTCTAAGTGCTTCGCTGAACATTGTGTCTGTGTTTCTTTACTGTGCTGCAGTCAACGTCAGAGTTATTGCAGAAAAAAAACGCGTCGGCACAGACCATGCTGCCTGGAGAGGAGTGCTGGGTCCCCATTGTCTCTACGGCTCCAATCACAATGGCCTGCTCCTCCTACGAACCTGCGCCGAACACTGGATCATCCTGACTAACACCTACTTCCGCCTCCCCATGCGAGAGAAGGCCACCTGGATGAACCCTTGGTTGCGACACTGGCACCTGCTGGACTATGTCCTCGTCCGGAGAGGAGACCACCGGGACGCGCTTGTGACAAAGGCGATTCCGGGTGCTGACAGGTCGGCCGACAATCATATCGTCATCTCCAAGATGCGAATTCACCTACAGCCTCGCAGGAGACCTCAAGGTAAGCGATCACCAGGTAAGCTGAATATTGGTTTGTTGTCTTTGCCTGCTCATCATCACCATTTCATTAACGAGCTAGCTCAAGAGCTAGCCAACCTTCCAGTCACCGCCGTCGTCGCCGCCATCGAGGAGAACGCCTCCGTGGAGAACCGATGGTGTCAACTTCGGGACACAGTTCAATCGACGGCGCTGGCTGTCCTCGGTCGTGCACGCCACCAACACTAGGACTGGTTCGATGAAAACGGCGCCGTCGTCAGCAAACTGCTTGCCGAGAAGAACCGTCTGTACAAAGCCTACGTCGACAGCGCCACGGACGACAAAATGCAGCCTTCTAACACAGTCGCCGCCTTGTGCAACAGCGGCTGCGCTAGTTGAAGGACGCTTGGATGGCTCGCAGGGCTGAGGAGATCCAAGGGTACACGAACCGCAACGAATGGAAGAATTTCTTCTCCGCAATCAAGACTGTCAACCGTTCACCAACCAAAGGAATTCCTCCTCTTCTCGACGCCGACAGGAATACCCTACTCACTGAGAAGATACAAATCTTACAGCAAAGGGTCAAGCACTTCGGAAGAGTCCTCAATCGTTCCTCCACCATCCCCTGCGCCGCCATCGCCCGTCTGTCCCCATTGCAGAACAACGTCAACCTCGACCTCCCACCCTCGCTCCGCGAAAAAATCAAGGCCGTGAAGCAGCTTTCCAGGGGGAAAGCGGCCGGATCGGAAGCGATCCCTGCTAAGATCTACAAGCGCGCTGGCCCCCAACTCATGGATCATTTGACGGCACTCGTCCAGGAGATGTGGCGTCAAGGAGGTCTTGCAGGACTTCAGGGACGACAAAGTCATGCACCTCTACAAGCGGAAAGGAACCCGCCAGCTCTGCGACAACCACCAAGGCATCTCCTTGCTGAGCATCGTCTGGAATACCTTCGCTCGCTTTCTCCTCGACCGCCCGAACCACCATCTGGAACAAAGTCTCCTGCCGGAAAGCTAGTGCGGCCTCCGTCGTCATAGTGAGACCACGAACGTGATTTTCGCCGCCCGTCAACTGCATAAGAGATGTTAGGAGATGCGGACCCACCTCCACTCTACTTTCATAGATCTGACGAAAGCCTTCGACACGGTGAATTTTTACGGCCTGTGAATAATCATGAAGAAATTCGGCTGTTCCGAGCGATTCACCCAGATGGTGCGTCAGCTCCACGATAACATTATGGCGCGCATTAGGGACATTGTAGCCTTCTCAGAGGCATTCGTAGTGACCAGCGGTGTGAGCTGGGGCTCCGTCCTCACGTCAACCCTCTCTAGTCTTATGCCATGCTAAAGGAACCCTACCATGGCGAGCGCACCGCGATAATCACTGCCTATAGGACAGATGACCAAGCTTTTGGCTGCCTGCATAACACAGTCTGGAGTCGTTACGGTCTCAACCTTAGCACCAAACTCAAGGTTCATAAAATAACTATCCTGCTGACGCTGCTGTATGGAGCGGAGTCCTGGGCGGTGTACAGGAAACAGGCGCGGGGACTCAACCACTTCAACCTCAGCTGTCTTCGACGGATATTGAAGCTGCGGTGGCAGGAACGGATCCCGGACACGGCATCCAACTGCCACCTCCCACCTAAGTGGGAAGTGTGCGTCTCGGCTCTGCCTCCATGCAGTTCCTTTGTTGCATGTGTGACTCAAATCTGAGACTGTCATGG
The DNA here is from genome assembly GCA_902702965.1 of Spirometra erinaceieuropaei. Taxonomy (NCBI): domain Eukaryota; kingdom Metazoa; phylum Platyhelminthes; class Cestoda; order Diphyllobothriidea; family Diphyllobothriidae; genus Spirometra; species Spirometra erinaceieuropaei. Next base: position 365,273 of record CACRXP010000188.1, on the reverse strand, counting down.
TGCATCAAGCGCCGTTGCTTGGAAGGCTGCTGACCGAGGTCGCAACTCAGTCCACGCAGTCTGCCCAATTGGGTGAGTGTAAATGTGCAGCGGCAGACTGGTGGGCTGAGAGCTAGGCTGAAACGACTGCCGCTTAACGTGACTTACGTCACTCTCACGCATATGAAATACATGCCGCCCTACCCACGTTGTGTGAAATCCTGGTGCTTGTGTTTGTGGGGCCAGGTCATACGTGTGGCGCGCGCATGGTGAATCGTGACGGACTGTGGAAAATCATACAGAAATTCGAGTGTCCCGAGCCATTCACCCAGATGGTGCGTCAGCTCCACAATGGCATGACGGCGCGATTTACAGACAATGGAGTTGTCTCAGAGGTATTCGCAGCGACAAACGGAGTGAGTCAGGGCTGCGTCTTCAGGCCTACCATCTTCGGTCTCACGTTATCCGCCACGCTGATAGACGCCTGCCGCGACGAACGCCCCGGGATCCGCGTCGCCTGCAGAACGGACGGCCACCTCTTCAGTCAGCGGCTGATGCGCTTCCAGTTGCTTGTATCTGCAACCACCGTCCACGAACTTCTGTTAGTCAACGACTGCATCGTCCATGCGGCTAATGAAGGGGACATGCAAAGGAGCATATATCTCTTATTCGCCGCCTGCAAGAACTTCGGCCTGATCAGCAACACGGAGAAAACGGTTGTAATGCACTAACTGTCGCCCGACGCTGCCTACGTCGAACTCGAAATCCACGTGAACGGCGCCCAACTGCGTATGGTGGAAAACGTTACGTATCTAGGCAACACCCTCTCCTGCAACATCAAAGGAAAAAGACAAGAAACCAGCTTGTTCCGATCAGGCGTCAAAACCGAAGCCAAAAATCTGGCGAACGCTTCCTTACATTAAAATGTGTCTGAACTAGTTGAAATACACCTAAGGGAGCACCAGATACACGGCGCACAAACCGACGACTACACTTCTTGCAAACCATAAGGATAGGGTTGGCTATTTAGGTCAGAAGAAAGTCGTCTATAAGATACCGCGGACACCTGCAATGCGGTTTACTGCGGTGAAACTGAAAAATCTGCCTCTACATGCATACACGAACATCAGTTGGCGGTAAGAGGGCGAGACTACTTTTCCCAGGTTGCCGTGCATACGCTGGAAACTGGACAGAAATTTACATGGGACAATACTTGCATTATAGGTCTCTGTTCATCTAAGAAGGGCCGCGAATTTTTAGAGGCCATTTATTCTGATAAGTTAAGCATAAACCGACACATAGAATTGGATGCTGTGTACAAGAACCTCAAGGAAAATTGGAAAAGGCATTAGCCAATCAGAAGATGCCGTCATCCCACAGCAGAGACTGACTTGCAGGAATGACAGAGGAATACCGGTTTTTAGGCATGTTTAAATTTAAACTGTTTTGCACATTTTCATCGCGTCTGAGGACGACTTGGGAACCGAAGTCTAGAATTAACAAATAACTTATGTTATCTTTCCCAAAGAACTTTTTTCTTTCGAAGTATACATATATGTAGATTGGGCGCTTTGTGCTCGTTCCGCAGTAGTTAATCGTCTTCGTCTGAAATTTCCATTGAGTCTTCGGGCCTGATTAGTGGTGGTTGATATGGCATGGAAGAGAGAGAGCAAAGCTCTTTACTTCGAAAGTATTATTGAAAATTTTCAGTATAAATGACTCCATTCATCTTGATTAGGGCATAAATTGACAAGTGATGCAAGAGTAACTAGTTATGCATAAAAGTGAACGTTTACTACGGGGACAGTTCAAGACTCGGTCTTTGTATTTCGCCTTCTTCACACGTAGAGTGTCCTGTCAAAAATGGTAATAGAGAGTGCTGAAATGCCGCCGTACGGCAAGAGGTACGTTGGAAGTCATGGCGCATGAGGTGGGAGGACTTCGTGCCTTGGGGCTCTCTCTCGAACCCCGCCAGAAGCTGCACAGCGGCGCGTAATATAGGCAGAGTAGCATTGCCGGTAAAGAAAAGGAAATTGAAATGCCCATTTCTGATTTATTGACCGTCAGCAACCAGACACATCCGACCCCGAGGTATACGTCCCAAGACTCGAACAAGCAACCTACTGGTCAAACGTCCGACGTCCTGACCACTGAGCCAGGGGCTTGTCGTTCTGTCAACGACCACCGGGTATATACAGGTGTCACTTGTTTCCGCTTCGCAAACACCTCTCCTCTTTCCGTAATTTTCCAAAACGGGTATTAACATCTCTGGTCTCAGTACGTGAATTTCTTTCTGAACATTGACCTTAACCAGCTGGATTGTTCTTGATTTACTGATTTATATGGTCCCCCAGACAGCTTCGCTGAAAAGGGATGGGAGCCGTCGAACCGGGCAAAGGTTCAGAAAAATTGAAATATCGATTCCACGAAATTATCCGTTCTAGGATAATCTACGCTCGCGACTGCATTTTGACTGTGGTCGTATGGGTGACTGCGTCATAGTTTTGCCGTCAAGTCGCAGACATGTCATCTACTACATGAGATTCATAATCTTGCCTAATTTGTCGATATTGATCGCCTGTTAGCGTAACAGTATTGCCGTCTTCTGCCTGAAAAGCGTAAGGTCCAATTGTCTTTCAGGTGTTGCACAGTAAACCGTGGCCTTGAGAGAGCACCACTCATGTTGATGGATGAGCCTTGGATTTTTGTGCCCAAAAAACCTGGTAGTCCAACTTGCCACAAAGTCGTCTAGGTTAAAATCATCTTCGTCTCCCGTAGCGTGTACATAACGCATCTATACTCTCCGCGCTTAAATGACAGAGAAATGATCTTGAAATAAATTTAAATGCTTTTTACGCGTTGCTCCATCGTTAATCTATCCAAAAAATTCTAGTGAACAAATTTTCAACATCCGAAACAAAAATCGAAAGGTTATTAGATGGTTAAGTGATAATGTGACTTATAAACCAGTTTATATTAGCAGGCAATTGAGGTTATAACAAAGCTCAGTATTAGATGAGAAACGCAAGGCTTTTGTTCGAAACCACCAGATTCTTTAGAACCGACGTAGATGAGTCAAAGTATTCAACTTAAAGCATCTGAGTGGTTCGTCAGTGCAATTGGCCACTGTACATGCAGACCATCGTCATAAGTATTGAAGATATGCACCTTCTTGAATTCCTTAGTGGGCTAATCATGAACTGTATTCTCCGAATTATTTTCGCCTGTCGTGCAACCACTGAAAGGCTATACAGTCTGTCAGGAATCAAACCATTCATTCGCGCATGTTATTCCTCGCATCGAGCCCTTCCATTTTCTACTCTCTCACATTGACAAAATTACCCGGGATGTCGTGTCACTCGAGACCGGCTCTGACTTCCAAAGCTATGGAGGCATACCTTGAAAGGAAGAATTGAATTGCTCTAGGCTGGCCGCTGGCACATATCTGATCACGCGGTCTGTGGTTAGCATGTTTAACGCGCCAGCTGACACAACGCTTTCAGGGGGCTCACTAACGACCATTTGTGGTGGAGGTAAGTTAGCCGTGACTTGGGAAATCTACAGCCTGCATTTAGCTTAATCATCATAACCGAAAGTCGTCGCAAGTGTGTAATTTAGCTGTCAACGAGTTCTGCGTTAACTCCTATGATGACAGTATCAGTCTCCTATGCGAGCAGAAATTGCGTCAGACTGTCAGAATATTGACTGTGGGATTTTACATGACTGATTTCAGAGGCCGTGGCGCCATAGTTCTCTGAATATGACGCACGCACCTGGACAATTATACAAGACCTGCAGATGCAGGAAAAAATATGAGCTCCAGCAGGCTATTGAGCATGAGCTGCGTTCGCTGAAACAAGAACATTATTCGTCTGACTTGTCAGATTCCAGCTTGAACTCATCATTAGAGACCGTTTCGAATTATGGCAATGACTGCATAAGGGTTGCAGTAGACGTAAAGGCAACTGTCACGCACCCATACATCTCCCATAATTAACACCTCCAGGATTCACCGCAGGTACTGTGCTTAGTGCAGCGAATACTTTATTTCCAGAATTCGATTTGCAAATTTTTGAAATTTCACCACCAGTATTGCTTAGTAGCGCAATAATTACTTTACAATTTAACTAACCGATGCAGTCGCTGGAAGCAGTTTTTCGGAAGGAAGGGCTGCCGAATTGTGGAATTTTTGACGACTATGAACGACTACCCTAACAGCTTCTCCAACAGGCGCAAGTATAAACGAGAAAAGAGACCAAACTGCGTCGACCCCGATGTCCGACGAACACTGTCGTGTGCCAAGAACGTCTAGAAGCCGTCATCCGCTTTATCACACCACTTAGAGTCGGGGTTGCTTACAAGCCACAGGCAACTATCAGGCGTTACGTAATGCCACCCGAAGGCCAACTGCCAAGGTAGAGGACGTTCGGAGTCCTTTGTCATACCTCGCACTCTGGTGAGCAAAGTATACACGTGGGGTAGACGGGCAGATTGTCCTGGGACGCGAATGGCCAAACATGCAACAGCAGCGAAGGGGAATGAAGCGAGCTGTCAGATCGTGGCCCATTAAGCAAGACCTATCCACTTCCCAAGTTGGACTTGGCTGAAGCTCCCGCGTGTAAGTCGCGAGATCCCTTAGTTATGGTTCTTCGGTCCACTGTCTAGCAACAAGCCAAGTGACTTCCCCCCCCCTCCATATCTAACAGTCAGACATTTTCCGGGAGAAGTAATTAGTCATGCGAGAGACGCATAACGGACACCGCCCTCAATAGCCGTATCCTTGAGCGCAGTCTTCTAGCCATTATCGAGTCAATAACTAAAATTTGGGACAAAGATTTCACAATTATCGAATAGGGTGCAGGCGGGCAAGCGGGCATCGCATCAAATGCGATCATCGAGGATAAATTTCGGAAATGCTAATTACGCGAGGCATGCGGTTGTATGGCCACTGCATTCCATAAATACCGCAATTTCCTTCGCGTTCACCGCGCCCACTTTGTTGTTGTCTCCTTGGATCGGTTTGAGTGTGAATCCGAATCGAGAGGTGGATGAAATTCCTGCCCTAAAGAACGAGTTTCCTACATTTCAGAACGCAAAGTCTATGGGAGCCAGACATTCCAGATGAGTGGATTTTGCGCAGGATAAGCAGGTCTTCAATGAGAACATCATCTCGTCGGGGAATGCTCGAACCCCCGGATCAGACTGAATGCCCATCCTCTCCGTGAACCTAAGCGTCTGGGAGTTATATATGGATATCCTGACCCCAGCTGATGTTTGTGCAACTCCGTCTTTAAGTTTTATTTGGGTTTTGGCAAACAACTGCATGTAAAACAGAAAGTTCTCAAACTTCAGCATAAAGCGATCGATAGGGATCCTAGTTTGCCAGCAGTTATCGGCGAAGCCGTCCGTGCTGGCAGCAATGACAATGAAAAATGTCTTCCTCTTCTGGGGGTGCGACGCTTCCAAAATATTCACTAGCATTCATACTAAGCATACCTAATAAATTAATTCGATGTGTGCTCAATTTACCGACCATTGGAACGCAACTTATTGCATGACTATGAAATTAACTCGCTACTTGTTGGAGAAAGACCAAATTTAGACGTTGGAGATTTCATTATGATACAACCGGTTTAGAAAAGTTATGAAAATGAAGCCAAACTTTGAAGTCGCACTTTGATTAGCTTTCCATCGGCTGGTTAAGGAACACGAATGTGACGTCCAAATCAGGTAGATGTGAAATTTACTTTTGTTGGTCTCATTTTCATGAACCTCAAGCTCATACCCCACAAACTACCACATCCATTAGTCTATTTATGTCCATCCACCTTTCTTAATCAGCTGAGTCTTTGTTTATATTTGTCCTGGGGTTTGAGAGGACGAGAATTAAAAGGATACTAAGGAATGATTTATAAATACTATATGATTTTGGTAGAGATACTTAAATAACAGAATATCATCCTGACTTAGGACTCCTGACGGTGGCATTTGTATGGTCTAAAGAACCACCTTTCCTTTCTATACTGCGATATGTTTTCAGTGTTTTAGTTTTGAGTCTGACGCTGCCTCAACAAATTGGCTTAATAATTTAGAAACCCTTTTTCGGCTGCGGTCGGCTTAACCTTCGCTTGCACCCATACAGTGACCCAAGAAATCAGAAAAACTTCTGAACGCAGTCTAGACCCTCTGTAAAGACTGTGTTTAAAAGGATGCACCAAAATACACGCCTTTATACTCCCGCACGTACGCTGCGGCTAAACAGTCGCGAGAACACGTGCGTTGACAGCACAGTATTCTGCCCATCATCCCGGTAATGCAACTGCGCCTGGTCAGTTTGTGTTCACACGTGCTTCTGTGTCACACAGGCGCACACCTTATTGACCGGCCCGCACACTTCGCTCTGATTGGACTCAGCCCTCTCGCTATTCATTGGTCGGACTGATTACAGTTTAGTGGGTAAAACGATTGACTTTTTATCACCTGCAATAGGCGCTAAGCAATGCCAATGAGGATGGGGAAATTATGTTAAATAAGAAGGAATTATCCATGTTTTCTAATAAGACGATTTTGCATTCGCTTCCCAGGCAATCTGAACAGGATTACCTCATGGAATCATCGAGTCAAATGAACACCTACACAGAAAAGGAAATATCCCACGTCGGCGATGGCGGAGGATCAATGTCTACAGAACCTAATCCTAAAAGATCTGCACTATGCTTTCGAAATTTGAGCGAAAAGTGGAGAATAACTATAACGGGAGCAGCTTGGGGTTTTCTGACCAGTGTGGAACGAGCCATTATTCTGCCGACGATGTGGTTATATTTGACAAACTACTGGAGTAACAGTGCTGCCCAGGCCTACTACGGAGCAACGTTGGCTGCGTTCGGGCTCGCGATTCTGGTGTGCACTCCACTCTTTGGATGTATCGTCCATAAGGGAATCTCCATGAAAATTGTCCTGATTGCCGGAAACCAGCTGGAAATTCTCGGTAATGTAATTTATATGGTAGCCCCAACTCCCTGGTTGCTGATACTCGGTCGACTCATCTGCGGCATTGGCGCTAGCATTGAACCCCCACTGTACGCTGACCTAATCGCTGCCACTAAACCCGAGGAGCGGACCCTCTGCATTATCATATTTCTGGTCACTCGACAGGTTGGTCTGATGTTCGGCCCGGCTTGTACCCTGCTACTGCACAATCTTGCTTTCAACATTGGTCAGATAAGCGTGACCGTCTACAACTCGCCGGGCCTCTTGATGGCTTGCTTTTGGATTCTCCACACGGTTCTTGTAATCTGTATTTATCCTCCAGGATTGAATCCAAAGTTACTGGGATCTGTTGGTGGCCGAGCTGATAGTACGGAAACGCTAACGGATACGGCTATGCAACAGGAGAAACCTAATACTCTTATGGCTGCCGAGACGAGACTAAAAGGCAAACCAGAACGTCTTTGCTGCAAATGGCACGAAAGAACCGGGTTTTACGGCCGCTACAGTTCAGTCACAATCTACCTCATCATCTTCGCGACTTACTTTTCCGTTATGGGTCTGGAGGCCGTGCTGAGTCCTTTTGCAGACACTCATTTTGACTGGACAGAGGTGGAAGTAAGCTACGTGTACTTGAGCGCGAGCTTCCTCATTCTCCTCGTCTGCTTGTTTCTCTACCTTCTTTCAAAACGATTTGAGGACCGACACTTAATATTTGCTGGTCTTCTGCTACTGACCTTTACCTACTTCTGGCAAACACTAGTCACTACCATGGCGACCTCGATGCCGAAGCCGGTAGGCATCGCGATGGTGCTCACGGGTGTTGCTCTTCACGTCATAGGAGCACCGTTTCCTCTGGCCCTCTCAGAGTCACTCTACACGAAACTGTTGCCTGTACAGGAGTCCCATGCCGCGCAATCCATCCTTCGCACGGTAATTAACATCGCCTATTTAGTAGGTCCCGCTGTCGGCGGCGCCCTGCAATTCCTACCAAATGTCGTCTTTCTGATGATGTTGGTACTGGTCATCGTCCCGGCCTGCATGATGCACCACCGTTTCCAGGACTTTAAGCCTGACGTCCAGGTCGTGGCCAGCACAGAGGTCGAGTCACTGGATTCACAGTGAACTTTAACACATCTGTCCGCCTGTCAAGGTATCCGGATCATCCATCCTATTGCACACCTTGTTCTTGCCTTCATGAGTTTTGACATGCATATAAATCCAATTTCCCGGTTCAACTACAAGAAATAATAGAGGGCTCATCTGTTAGGATAAAAATTCAAAGATGTACATTAAGTGACCAATACTCGTGGAATGCTAGCCGAAATTCTGAAAAAAGGTTTTTGATTAGGAAGGATAAATTAGGTGGGTTGTAATACTAACTATCCGGCGGCAAAATCCCATAACATATCGGACTCGCGAGGATGTTGGCTTTTGAATGTACTCCTTTTCGGCATCCCGTGAAAATTCACTCAGCATAAAAATGATTACTCAATTAGTATGCATTGTTCATACTGATTTTAGGCGGCGTCATATATTTGAACATACGTTGTGTAAAAAAACCCGAATGGGCTTTCTTCTACTCGTCTGGTAGCAAGTCAGGTCTTCTTCATATGTTATACTCGAAGCAGGAGCGTCTACTGGTTTTAAAAAGGTCTTTAATTATGAGATATTTGAAGATTATGCGATGGCCATTCATACACTATCGTACCTGTCCGTTCATTAATGCTGCTCATGAAGTATACAACATTGTCTGCACACATTGCAAGTTTTATGAGTTCTACACGGTATTTCCCCGGAGGAATGGAGGAGTATATGGTTTTCTCTATGTAAAAAGTATAAACCTTGTAGACTTAGATCTCCAAATGCTAATGCAATGGCTGATCTGGTTCAAAATTATTCAGGAACTGGGGGACTTTTTCAAAACCTGAGTACATCCTTTCCTCGACCGGAAAGTGTTAAAAAGACGTGATGCGCTACTAACTAATTCAAAGAAAGTATATTTTATCCATGTTCTCTGCAAAATATATTTAAATTTATATGACCATCACAAATCAATATGGAGGTTGCATACTACCTGAGTAGTCACTTTTGCCGAGCGCTGTTTTTGCTGGAGGTCGAAGAGAAGTGCATTCAAGAGTCAACATCCTCGCGAGTCCGATATGTTATGGGATTATGTCCCATAATAATGAATATTACAGTCCCGCCTAAGTAATCCTTCCTAATTGAAAACTCATTTCAGAATATCGACTAATATTACATGCGATAGATCGCCCACTGTACGGTTTACTACTATGTCTAGTTTCTAGGGGGCTGAGCTTTGCGTGTGTGGATTAGTTCTGTTAGTATGACCACTGTATAACAGAAATAGCCCGTGCAAATACATGTCCTTGGTATCCAAATAATGATGCCACACGCGTTCTGCATACTACACAAACCTTGTTTGACCCTTGTAAGCTAGACATCTTTTACAAATCGTTCGTAGGCTCGGTTACGGCAGTCAAACGAAACAACAACTCGGGAGCGAAACGTCGATCAAAGACTCTGCGAAGACTGGACAGTCGAAAGACAAGTCAGTGCGCATGTTTTGAATGAAATGGCGCATGCATCAGAGACAGACCCACCTTGAGGCTTCGGTTGACCATCAGGGGTCCGTTAGTGATCTTCAATACTTATGAAGTTGTGGGTGGGATTTTCACGTAGTGACTGCTTGCATGCTAAACAGTCCAGTGTTTGCTCCTGCCTAAGTAAATGTTGGTAGGAATCACCTTGTACAGGCCCGTAAAAGCGCTTTAAATTTTGACACCGCCCTCCGTCTTGTAATCGATGTTAACGATTAAACCCAGAACTGGGCCCTGTTCTGTGTCTTACGTAGGGTCAGTTAATAGCGTGGAATTTTGCCTGATCCTCCTCACTCGCAGAGAAATTTGTTCTGAACTGGGTTACTAATGCGACATTCGAGATATCTTGATGAAAAGGTTCGAGTGAGGTGCCTGCTAAGAAAAGAATGACGCTAACGGTTAGGAGTCTGTCTTGTCGCTCCTTTTGGAGAGTAGTACAAGGTAATTCTAGTCACACTACACAGCTAATTTTTGGTTCGTGAAACACTGGTAACATTAGTTAAAGGGGTCTGCTTTTGTATACGCAACCGATATATTTAGTTAATTTATTCAGTTTGTTGCGCACAAAGTAAAATTGAGGACACTCGGGGGCAATACGAAACAAAACGCATTTAATGCTGAACGCAACAATTTTCGAAGGAACATTTACAGTCGAATTTCCGGTTTTTCAGAAGAAACCTCTATCGTATTTTAATGTCAAGGTCATCTTGACAAGAATGTATGTGGGATAATTGCTTATAAGAAATGTGTCGACAGGCGATGTGTGTTTAAATGAGGCATTTCTCGGCTAGACAAGCCGATTTTGTCGACTGTGTTTAACTCTTATATTTGTGGTTATACCTTGCAACTTCGATATGAGTTTGAACAATGAAACTGGCAGGGTGTAGCAGACAAACAATGAGCAAAATCTTCTAAGGTATTTTGGAAAAAAACCAATGCTTTTGATTTTTAGGCAATAACCCAAAATGCTCACCAGGTTATCTTTATGACGTATTTATTCCTGGTGTTCTGTGGCGAGGTGTTAGTTTGCTGCGCTCTATAGGTCCTTTGCCTTGTGTACAAAATGATTCTCCGTTATCCCGATCTTGACGGCAGTAGTCGCGAATTCTAGGTTTAGGTCACCAATGCGGTCCACGAACCAAATCCGAGGACTTGTCTTTGCGAAAAAACAATATGGACCCATCCTCTGGAATCCCTTGTTATTCATGTATGCGTTAACTTCACTTTTGTTAGAAATGATGAAGTTCTTCACCTTTAAATCTAAATATACTGCTTTAATCACCGTTCGTGTGTGAGTGCTCTCGCAGACTGAGCAGTTTTTGAAGCCCAAATTAATGATCGATATCTCATGCCTTCCCAATGATGTTGACAACATAAGTACTCTTTGGTTGATCGGAAATTTTGCTCAATGCATGTTAAAGTTCTACGAAAGTTCCCATGTCACGATTGAAAAGGCCAGCTGGCGAACATATGTTTTCGGTAATTCATCGTCAGGCCAGTACAATTACATGTACAATGAACTTGTTAGTCATGGACGGGATTAGAACATGTCTCAGGGGACAGGATTAGTTAAACCCCTTTTTCCCACGATGCCTGCATGACAGTGTCAGCGTGTTGAGGACTGTGAGGATGGGGTGAGGGGGGAAGGGAAGGGAGGAGGTTGGGGTTAGGTTGTGAACGCTGTATGAATGTCCAACACGCGGACTGCGTGCGACCGTTCTCAGGGCGTCGGGGCGTCGTGCGGTTACTGCATGGAGTCGTCCATGGAAGACAGACTGCCTGTTTCAACGTCTTCTGACAACAGAACGCTAGATTCGCTAATCGACTAGCCACTGTCTCGGATGTCGCTAGCAGTGTAGTGTGCTGGCGCCTGGTAGGTAACTTGAAAGGCTTCCTTGGCGTCGACTAGATGCTTCATACCGATTTGGTGTGCACAAAACAACAGCCGAGGCAGTGGCTATTCGATCAGCGAATCCAACACTCTGTTGCCAGAAGGCGTTGACACAGGTAGTCCGTCTTTCCTGGACGACTACATGCGGCGACCGCACGACGCCCCTACGCCCTGAGAACGGTCGCACGCACTCCGCGTGTTGGACATACATACAGCGTTCACAACCTAACCCGAACCCCTCCTCTTCCCTTCCCTTCTCATCCCAGCTCCAGCGTCCTTAACACCCTGACTCCGTCATACAGGCATCGTGGGAACAAGGAGTTTAATTAACCCTGTCCCCTCAAAAATATTTAAATCCTGTCCATAACTCACAAGTTCATTCTCCGTGTAAGTGTATTGGCGTTTTGAATTATTAATCACAGCCAGTCACTTGAACAAGAGAATGTTGCTTTTGCACTGTGGGGTGTGAAGTCTTGTGCATTCTGCTGAAGGCGTTGCACCTACGTTTAGTAGACCACCGAATTTATCTAGGTGGCCTTCGCCAACACGCCAGCAAGAATTCTTGGAGGTTTCGTTCTCTAATGTTAACAGGTTGAATCGTCGCGTGTTAATTACAAAGTCCTACCACCTAAAAGTGCATTTCATCAGTTGTACCCAGCTCCAAATCATAATGTCATCATTTGTGAGATGTTCCACAAATTAAAACAACTTGAAGTTCAACTCCACTTTGTTGTTGTCACTAATGTTCACGCGAAGCCACTGTTGTGGAACATTGGACTGAATTCAATTTTTGGCTGTCGAAAATTGGGTGCCAAGAGTTATTTCTCAAAAGATGGACTCCAAGTCAAGAGATTGACTTCAATAGCATATTTAATGACGATGGTTACGACATATACTTTCCGCCTGAGAATTGAAAAAAAAACAAATTTAACCAGCAAGGTCAAGGTCGATTTTAAATGAATGGATGAATACAGACAAGCGAAATGAATAAGTTCTCTAAAATATTTCAATTAATAAAACGTCCGATTTCTAAGAGAGCGCGAGAGCACGCCTCATTTCTTGAAACAGAAAAAATTACTGCGAAAATGTTTCTACATCACGTAGCGAAGCATAAGCAAGCTTCAGTACTACGAGGGGGTCCACGAGAAATCGAGAAGTATTTTCTGTAGGCAAGTGGGTCGGCAGTGCTGCCGTTTCCATTTGGGTACATTTACTAGACAGTCTTACTGTTCAGTTGGCTGAGTAACCTTCGCGAGATGCCATCACAGATATCAGAATGATTGTTTTATTAAACGCCCTCGGCAACGTTTTCACGGCAAGTGAAATCAAATTTGAAATCGATGATGGTTTTTTGTACACCAAAGATTTCGTGCATGTTGGATTTGTTTCTCATGGCACCGCAGTCAACCAGCATTGTTAACTGTAGATGTTGAAGCGATTGTGTGCGGCGGCGAGGAAAAAGGTCCGAATAGTGGTGATAGGGAGGCTGGATGCTTAATCACGACAACGTGCCTCACCAAACAGAGTTCAAAATCAACCCATTTTAGGGAAGAACAACATGCCAACGGTTTTCCACCCCCTTAATCCACCCTACCTAGCCTTCTACGACTTCTTATTCCCAAGAATATAGAAAAACCTACAACAAAATGCGTTTTCAGAACGTAGAAGATATTAGGAAAACATCGCTGGAGGCACATAACAGCATTAGTTCTGAAGAATGTGAAAATGTACCAAACAGGAGACAATCCATTGGGCCATGTGATGGATATTATTAAGAAGGGGGTTAATTTCGTTTTTTTCAGGTATCCCCTATTAGTAAACTTGACAGTCGCTTCTTGAAGCACATGCACTCAAAGTGTGTTAGGAATTGTCTGCGGACGGTACGAATAAATAAGGGAGAAAAAGTGTTTTTACTCGGTCAGGTAACAGTTTACTACCCTATACCACGAACGTTTCCGTGGTTATTGGAGCGAGAAAAAATGCCGAAAAAGATTTGCTGTCTTAATTAACAACTACTGAAGGCTTCAAGGGTCTCTGAACGTTATGCTAATCAGAGCACATAGACGATTGGTAAGCAAGCAAACACCTCGGCCAATTAAGCACACTAGTATTCAGCAGAGCCCACCGGACCAGAAGCCCATGCAGGATATCTTAACTTCGGTTTTTAAGCCCGCACGTGATTTTTAAATCAAATGGTCTGGTTAGCTATCGTTATCACCTTAAATGACTTGGTCGCAATTTATCTCATTCAGATTATCAGTCTGAAACGCCCCTAAAATCAGCATTTTAATTAATTTCTTTGGTATATCGTATATTTGTTAGAAAAGAAATTAGAGGGAGCGCGGAGGACGTTCCGGATGAACTATGTCGTGTTATTTCGATTATTTCAGCAGAGCACTTATCGAAATAATTTGAAGATTTTGCTCATGATGGAGGATGGACCCATTCGGTCTGTTAGCTTGATTCGTATGCTTAAATTATGGGTTTCTAGACTTTTATTGCGTTAAAATTGGCTTAATCAACGAGCTCATCCATTGAAGGTTTTACGATTTTGGACAATAAAAGCAAGGCGTTCATCAGTCGCACGTGCCCTTTTGACATCTAATAACTTTATGTATAACATGATATCACGAGACTGGGGACGGGCGTAGAAAGTGGAATTTCGCAGTTTTAGGAAAAGACAGATTTAGCATCCACATCCACTGTAATCACCATCCTTTGTGATTTTATAGTACAAATCTAGCAATAGGATTAGATAAATTCTCGGTTAGTGGTTCGACAGTTTCGCTAACCTACTTCTGTGCATCTGACCTTATATGCAGATAACAAAAATAATTTCATTTGATGAACGACTGATTTAGAATAGCCGCATAGAAGTTAGTCATAGCAAGGTTGAGAGGTCGAGTGAGATAACGAAGCAAATGTTTCAGCCGCCCCTACCAGCATAACTTCGAAGGCGTCATTCAGATACTTTCTTGGGGAAGGCCTTTTTCCACTTGGCAGTCCTCATTCTGAAAAATTCAGTCCTCTGACTTATGTAAGCATGTTTATGGGTATATCTTTCTGAAGTGTCGTATCTCCACAGATTGTGGACTACTTGGTATAACGGGTTCTCACGGGTTGATCTCATTTCGAATGCTACTGGTCTACCGCTCACATGTGATTCATAACCTGCAGGATGGTCGGTTATCATTGAAAGTTTTGTATTTCTTGAGGTTTTCAACCGTTCATCAGTTAATTGCTTTATTTGAGTAATCTTTTGGTCCACAACTGTCATAACCCTCAATTCTGCCAGTGGAAACAAACAGATAATGTCTATATCTGCCTTCGCCATCTGTGATAGGTCTGGTGGTCTAGAAATAAGGCTGGTAGTAAATCTGTCTCTGGTGTGCAGTTTAACCTGCTAAATTTTTGACTTACGCATTTATGCCTACAATCTCACTATTTGACCAGCCCAGCCATTGAAAAAGAACACTTTCGGTATACGATCAAGAAGGTTAGAGAGACGATCTGTGTGTGGAATTTAAACAAGCACACAGGTAAATCGGGTGAGGGATATAGTACCTATCATCCAGGATGAAGAGAGACCAAAATATGTATGCTGTTAAACGGCTTTGAAAAAAGCCCATAACAGATCGAACTTACTTATAATATTCGGCAGCAATGCTGGCAGAATCAGTAATCGTCCAATATTGACAAATATTGACGTAGTGGACACAGTGCCACAAAACTGTCGCCGTCAAATAATGGAAATTTGGTCAACAAAAAAATGAAGAAGGCATAAAGTGACACAGTTTGAGCTTTAAAAAGTGATTCACGGACTTTCCTACTGCTAGTGCAAACTGTTTTAACAGTGGTACATGGAGTCCTGAGTGGCTGCGCTTGACTACTGGTACGAAGTGGTGTTCATTTATAACTCGTAAACCATCATCTTTGATAAGTATCTTTAATTTTTAAGTTGTAAAAAACTCAACTCTTATACCACCTAGTGACACCCTGAGAAGGCGGGTGTGA
The DNA here is from genome assembly GCA_902702965.1 of Spirometra erinaceieuropaei. Lineage (NCBI taxonomy): Eukaryota > Metazoa > Platyhelminthes > Cestoda > Diphyllobothriidea > Diphyllobothriidae > Spirometra > Spirometra erinaceieuropaei. The sequence continues at coordinate 349,781 of CACRXP010000188.1, read as the reverse complement.
ATATTTCATCGAGGAACCAGCGTCTCTTGAAAGTGGGTCCATATTAATAGGACACTCAGAAGATGAAGATTGGATCACCGGAACAAGAAATTTATTTGCCTGACGTTTGGGATCCTTACTCGAATCCATCATCAGAGACAATAGCAGATAAAGGTGATTGTGGCACCAGGAGTGCAGTATTTATAGCACGTGGCTGCCGTGGGACCGCATGCGCACTGCAATTAACAATTCTCGTAATCACCGCTGGGGCCGTAATTGATGCGCTGGTGGCTTGGCGGTCCAAGTCCGAGTCGTTAACGGCCGCGATTTCGTCATCCGTGCTGGATGCTGGTGTGACGATTGCTCGGCAAACTGGCTCACTGTCACCGTGATGATTGCTCGCCCGCGCCCTCCCCACGTGACTGATTCTCCTGCCCAGGGAAAATCGCAGTACGCTATAGGGTACCGGGAGGTCATTGTGCTTGTTGATGGAGTGCGGGCCTGAGAACCATGACTCGAGCAGCTCGCGGCTCACGCGGTTGTCACCCCTTGCGAGGATTTCGGCCTCTTGAAATTTGAAAATATGGCCGGGTCCCGTCGAGTGTGCCGCCACCTAAGAGTTAGCGTCTCCCCGCCTCACTGCTGCTGCGTGCTCGGCAAGTCGCGTACGGAGTAATCTCCCAGTTTCTCCGACATGATTGCTTTGTCCGCAACTACACCAGATCCGGTAAACGACTCCAGACGTGTCCTGCCGTGGCAGCGGGTCTTTTGGCCTCATGACTTGGCGCCTAATGGTTGCTTCCGGCCTGTGTGCAACCCCAACTCCAAGTGGAGTGAGAAGACGACTGACGGCTTCCGAGAGTTCTTCACGTACGGAAGAGCCCGCCAAAAATTGGGGACGGTTGGATTTGGTCTCTGGTGTCCTTTTCGTATGCACTGATTGACAAAGCTGCGCGGGTAACCACTGGCTCTCATTACCCGTCGAAGATATTGTAGTTCAGCAACCTTGTCTTTCATTTCACTGCAGTGCGTCTCAACGCGCCGGTATAGCGCCCTTACGCAACTGCGTTTGTGACTGGTGGGGTGATTGCTATTGAAGTTCAGTATTTGCGTCGTATTTGTCGCTTTCCTGAACACTTTGGTTTTTAGGCCACCACAATCTTTGCGGCAGACGAGGACATCCAGGAAGGCCAGCTGATTGTTTTCCTCCTCCTCCATCGTAAATTGGATGTCCGGGAAGACGGCGTTGAGTTGTTCTTTGAACGTCAGCACCTGATCCCGTTCGATGACGACGAAGGTCTCATCCACATACTGAGCCCAGCATTTCGGTCTGTGGTGTCGGAAAACCAGCGACTCCAGCCGTTGTAGGACCGCCTCGGCTATGAGTCCCGAAATCGGCGAACCAATTGGCGTTCCCTTCACCTGCTCGTAGATTGTTCCGTCGAATGTAAAGTACGTCTTGAGACAGAACTTCAGGAGCTGGATGATTTGGGCGTGTCCGAGGCGATTCTCCGTTTCGTCGTATTTCTCTCGTAGGAGTAGCTCGATGGTCTCGACTGCCAGGTCCTGCGGGATAGAAGTAAAAAAGGGACGTGACATCCAAGGAAACCATGATATCGCTTGGCAGGAGACTTACTCCTTTAAGTTTCTCCAAGAATTGCGTTGACGAGCTGACTGTGGTGTTCGAATCGGAGGTCACTGTTGGCCCGAGCATGTCACACTGTGATAAGTTGAAGCATTGTATAAAATCAAAATATCCCTCAGGTACTAATAGTTAACAAGATGAAAGTTTAAAATCCTAGGCTGATAGTAAGAAGTCGTGCGGGATTATTCTAATTTCATAAAACATATTATTTTATGGGAGGCTAATTCGAAACTTCCGCCACTAATATATCTGGCTATAATCGTACGCAACTTTTTGGTGGAACCATTACTTTCGACCAAGCTCCACGGCGCGCGATAAGGGTGAGCGGGGTTTACTTTCCGTTCAGGAGCAGTATCTTCTGACAACGCGTTTTTAACGATTTTCAATCATCCTCCAATTCACATAAGTCGAGTTAACGACCATGTTGTCGTGGGTGCAGTTAGAGTTAAACTACAGAGATTTCCATCCATACCTTGAAAGTATCGCAAAAGACAAACTCGATATGCAAGGAATGTCCATGCCGGGGAGGAAAACGATATGATCATTTTTCCATGTCTCAACTAGCCCGGCAGAGTTAAAGCGTTTAATCTTAGGCGAATTTCCATGGGACCATCATACCTAGGGCGGAGACACGCGCTTTACGGAATTTCATCTGCGGCCTGCCATAACTGCGAGGTTTTCGGTTCATCAATGGTTTCTCAGTGTCAAGCATGCCCATTGCCCGCCCCAAGCAACCAAGGTCACTCAGTGATTCGAGCGCATAAGACAAATCCGGGGGGCTGACGGACTGACTAACGAATAAACCTCCTGTAGTTGCCTCACGCAGAATTAAAACTGAGACATCACGTGAAATCATGCGTTTCGGTAGGGCCTTCGATGGGATTGTGAACCTGTCAATGATATCGCACATTTCGTTCAACGCTGTGGATTTTTAGGCTTTCTTAGGCTATATTAAAGATAATATAGTAAGTCCGAACAAATCCAAGAAGACTAATGATTGTTTCCTCAGACCCGCTTGAGCACTTTTGGTATTTCTGCCTACCATAAGTAAAAAACAAATATATGCACCGAACTGTTTTTTAACGACGGTGTGATTAAGGCTATGGGATGATATACGAACCATTCTTATTTCACGTTTGTGTAGGTAGTCGCCAAATAGAGATGAGGGCAGATCCCACACAGTGATCGGTGGTGATACCAGCCTAATTATTCCTTATCTCGTGACGTACTAATGTGAGAAGTGTAGGATTTATTGACGCCGCGTGATACTGCGTGACGTTCAGTGATCTGATCTCATTAAATGAGGAACTACGACTCTTCTGCCTTTATTCAGAGTTAGAGGCCTTGTTATAATGGTAGTAAACAAAACTCGATGACTGTTATCGAAAAAGACAATAACTGGACATGCTCGGTATGTTTTTCCTCGCCTTCCAGCATCGCATCAGCGTCAAAGTGGGAAGATCTGAAACCTAAAAGTAAAAGAATTTCATAGATGTTTTGGCAGATTTTGAATAATCCATGTCGACCCAACCGTGAAGAACTCGACGCCTCAGCGGGATTCGAACCCACGACAGTGAAGCGAAGGTTTTAGTACAGCTAACGCTTTAACCACCTTCGCGCTGCGCATTCTCCATGCTGCAAACCATCGGAAATGCGCAGAGTGCGCGAAGGGTGTCCTTTAGCAATCACAAGCGACAGGACGCCCGTCCGCGGGCAACATTTTCAAACATTTAACCGGAGGTCTAAATGGACCCGTATTAGACTCTCAGCGCTTCCGGTCTGGTGCTCACTGCCGGAAACAAATAGGCTGACTGATATTGGCTTTACTTTTACTACTTTTCATCACCCTCAATTAACTGTATTAGCCCGCCCTACGCGGCGAGTTTTTGAGCATCCCTATCTTTCACATCAGAAAACAGCAGCAGATTTATGAACCTCGAGAGCCATTGCCATTTCTGGGAATAAAAACCGTAGGTGATTCAGTGCGTACGTTCTTCAACAGAAATACGCAAATGCCACCAATATATGACAAAAAAATGTAAAAACTTAAAGTTTCCCAAGCTAATAGGACACGTTTCCACAAATGGCCTTGTGGATTTTCTATTTTGCCATACCATGAGAGACTCCGCTTTTTTTTCTTAACGGAAAATCTGTTAGACTTGTTGTTCATCGCTACCGACAAACAGATAGCAGTTCAAGCTTGAATGAATACAGGCAGACAGGTATGATTGGCTGCCTGTTAGACAAAATAGGAAAAATAAAGGTTAGGAGTGGTCACTGATTTACGCATGCCAACCGCGACCTTGCCGCGCGTTGTGTTTGCGTAAACCTTTTTTCTTTATGGAAAGATTCAAGTTTACATAATGATCCAGTGCCTAATTCTCAGGTTGAAAAGACCGAAGAATGAAATCCGCAGTAAAAGCCACAAACACGTGTAGGAGGTTTTTAGGGCAAGACGGTGGCTGCTTGCAGATAAATCGGCATAGCATTTGCAACACAAACATTTCCGCTAACGAAAACGCATAAGACGCTTGAAAGTCCTTCGGTCGCCAATACAATGTATCGGCAGAAGACGTCGAGGTTAGCACGCACAAGGTCGAATAGACCACCTAGGGTAATTTCCCGGTTATGTAACACTGCACAGAGCTTTCAAATACCACACCAGACAAGCCTATAGAGATGTAATAAGAAAAGGGATTTCTAGTGTTTGAAATCCGTGCAACGATTACAAATGGATAGAGTAGAAAAAGTGGAAAATTAACGAATGCAAGAAAATAGCAAGGTACTGTACAAAGGGTCCATTTGGACTGGGAGGTTGTCACGTCATATCATTTAGACGCCAGTGGTGATTGCAGCTCTATCAGCAACTGCGGGTAATGGCCGTGGAGTGTGCTGACGATAAGGGAAACGAGTGACTAACAAACGGCGAGAGCGAGGGAAGTGATATCAGCGGTAGGAAGGGAAGGAACACCAGCCATTCTCATTGGTAGGCGATCACACCAGACCCATCCGGGATCCGCGCCAAAGTGACCTCAACTCGTTCAAACAACCACGTCGAACATGTGGTGCGTTACAAAACCAAGTGCAACTCGGCCGCTCCGCCAATAACTAAGTGGCTTTGTCCGTTGCAGAAAAGACTGAGCCCTGAGTCCGGCACCCTTCATAGACCTGTAGCTTGTCCACGATGGGCCACTGTCGAGCCTAGGCAGGCTATAAATGGACCGGACCAGTGAGGAAGAAGAAGAAGAAGAAGAGGAGGAGGAGGAGGAGGAGGAGGAGGAGGAGGAGGAGGAAGAAGAAGAAGGATAAGAAAGAGAAGACGAATGATAATGATGATACTAATAATACTAAGAAGAAGAAGAAGAAGAAGAAGAAGAAGAAGAAGAAGAAGAAGAAAAGGAATAGGGTAGGTCGGGCACCGGAAAAGTCTGCTTATTAGCCTGAGCTTTAGAACTCTTGCAGGAGTCCCTCGTCAGTGATAGTGGCAATAACAGAACAAGCGACAATTATAGGGCCTGCTGCCCAATCACCTCTCGATGGCGCAGAACTAGAGATGACTGCGCAGGGCTCTGTGTGCCGGCGCCGGATCAATAAATCGGTTGACTGAGATCTCATCCAACCCCCAGGCTTCTATCAATTCTTGGACTGCTTTGTTTCCAGCGTGAACGATTATCTTCGTGGCTGCGAGGTTAAACTTAAGACCATTTCCTAGTTGTGGGCTGCCACTTTCGATACTTAGTCGCCTGGTCACATAGCCAGCTTATGTTCGTGTATGCATGATCCGAGCATGCGTCCAATCTAGCCTGTGTAGTTACAAACACACTACACTACCCCAGTTTGCCCCTCTGGATTTAAGAGGTCTCTAATTTTCATGACCTTCCTGTGCATGAGGGCTTTGGGCCAGTGTGCAATTCCAACACCTAACTCAGCAGCAATGTGTTCGGTCGCTTCTGAAACGGTCTTAATGCGTACCAGAGAATGCCACATAGTTGATGGTGTTGTCGTTTGGGTCCTATGGGAGCGATGGCTTAGACAGTGACGTATAAATGCCCTCTGATAGCTATTCTTCATAAACTAGTCGTGAAGGTAACTGGCCTCACGTGCTCTTTCCTCCGGTTTTCTACAACTAGTTTTAATCCGTTTGAGGAACGTCTTTACATAGCTTTGTTTGGGAGTCACCGAATGGTTGCAGTGAAGACCGAGATGTGTGAAATTCTTTGTCCTCCTATAAACCGCCGTTTCAAATTCACCGTCAAGGTTTCGTCTGACGAGCATATCAAGAAAGGGCAACTGCTGCTCCAGTTGTTCCTCCATCGTGAGTTTACTATTAGGGAGGACTGCGCTGAGCAGGTTGTAGCTCGACCAGCCTTCTTCTTCACTTATACATTCGCCTAGAATTTGAACTTTCACCTCCATTCGTGGACTAGACCAGCTCTGAAAAGTCCTTTACCCGTATCTGCTTTGTCTCTGATGATGGGTTCGAGCAGGAATCCGAAATGTCAGGCTAATAAAGCTCTTTTCCTTCTTCAAGACAGTTCATTTCGCGATGTGCTTTGAGCTCCGATCTCCTAAGAGATGCTGGTTGAAGTAGTGAATATTCACGCGCGCATACATGCATGAGTCTCCAAGATGGCTTGTGCCGACGCCGTCATTTAAACCATAAACTAGGTGAGTCAGCGTGTGGCCGTGGTTTGCAAAGGTCAGCACGTGCACATGCGTTCATCTGAACGTGGCCCCCTCCCCCCCGTTGTGGCGAGTGGATTAGAAACAAATGCACCCTGTAGACAGATTTCTTTCACCACAGAATGCAAATTAGTAGGTTTGTGTGGACTGAAATTAATCGCATTGTGTGGACTTTCCTTGACATCGCGTGCGTACCAGCTCTCAGTACATGCCGTATTCGGCCCCACAGTTCAATACCTGCTCGACGGTAGAGTCTCCAAATACACAAGGCAAATCACTTGTGAATCAAAATCATCAATTTGTATGTTAGTCTGAAAAACAGGAATATGTCCTATTTGATTTAATAAACACTAACAATCCGAATCTATAGTAGACAATCATTCATCTAGATGGACCGACAGGCATTGATAGCTCATGTAATTGCTGTGTCAGGTAAACTGCTCAAAAGTCCGTCTCCTCCGTCGTTTGACAACATTTCACACATGATATCAAACCGATGAACTCAAATATGGCTGGGTCATAAGTGATCAATTGTAGTCGAAGATAAGACCGATTCGTGTAACCAACTAAAAGCCGACCATCTTGTGATTTTCACTTTATAAAGACATGAACACTAGTATTCTTCCCCCAATCTTTACTTGGTTGATGTGCGCTAAGTTATAAGAATGCTTGTTTTATTAAAAAGAAGAATACCAGATAGTTTTATACTAAGTCGCCGTAGATGGTTGACGCTCTAGGAGATTAGTGTCAACCCTCAATGCATGTTTTAAGTGGGCTGTCAGAACTGACTAGTGAGCTGATTTGTTGGAAAAAATAGTTTATCAAGAAAAAAAAACAAGAGCAGTTTTTGATAAAAGTGGAAGTTTAAAGGTTGAGTAAAGAGCGAGACTTGCCGTGCGTCCTTAACATCCAATGACTAATCGTTATCTGGTTTCCAAGAACGTCTGAACGGTCAAATTTCAATTAATTTACTATTTGAGACTAAGAATACCTTGGATTCATATATCATCGCCAGTGGACTGTAATGGTAGGTGACATCCAAATGCCTAAAAGGTGTTTAATCCGCCTTCCTAGAAGGTTTTAGCTAGTATTGTTAGTCTCTGTGGGGTAATGACTTGGACAGTGTAACATAAATAGGCGCGTAAGCTCAACAGGTTTCTTCTAAACTGTCCTTGGATGACAATAAACGTAAAATGAAAGGACAGATTCTGGGTATTCAAACAACGGAATTGGCTGACACGGTCAGTATATTCACAATATCGGAGCACGTCTTGCGCTGGTGGGGAGATTAGGTCGTGAGAAGGTCAGATGAACTCTTCTCAAAAGGACTCATCTACGGTGGTATGGCAAAGGTCTTTCGTCACCAAGGGCAGTAGGGCCTCAGCAAGGACACCTTAAAAACTTCACTCAAGTGTCTCGGTGTCAAAAACGAGCCCTTGGAGTTCTCCCATGGGGTCGGCAGGCATGGCGGACGGCACCAAAGAATGCTACAGAAGCATTCGAAGCCGGTCAGATAGAGGAGGACAGGGAGTTGCGTCAGAAACACAAATATAGAATATCAAAGAAGAATATTGCCAAAGGTTGGCTTTTACCAGGTTCCCTCACTGCCAGCACACATTCAAGACTAACTTTAACATTGCGGGACATTTTTGCGCACAGCGTCCTATTACCGCCAACAGCAATGACAATGTAAACGACAGCGATTTTATCCTGAGTAATATCGCAATCACTCACCAACTACGCCAAATCGGTCCGCATTGTAAGCATAGGTGCATTTCGAGCCAGAATCGTCCTAGTTGGGAATCTACGTGTTCACCTGCCCACATCCAATCACGTTCCGCAGACCAGTCCTGCTGCTGCTAATCGAACCGTTCTGGCTTCACACACATAAGACCTCATACTATAGAACCCAACCCGACAAACAGTAGACCACCCCAACTCACTTAGCCGAGTGGTTTCTGCGGTTACACTGTGGGGTCCAAATGGATGGGGCGTTCACGTAGACTGCTCCCAACTGCCAACTTACTTTGCCCGCCGTCTGCCTCAAAACCACTCCTGAACCAACTACACTGCTTGAAATGTATTTGAGCTACTCCCGCTCAATATATTTTTCTGTCCACTAACGATTATTACGGCGGTAACGTCACCTTAATGGCCTCTAATCTCAGCAGACACACTGAGCTGAAGAAGCTTATTCAAACGTATTTAAGTAAAGGCTTTCATTCTCCAAGCTGACAACGGGTTTAGTCTGATGAGGCTGATTGTCATCAGCCGCGATGTACAAACCACCAGGTAACGAAACGCATTACACACTAGATGAAGTCTTAAAACTCCTTTCTATCGTGGAGGAAGTGCGTACCTGCCAGCCGAATTCCCAAAGCGTTTTATTAGATGATTGTTTATTATGACTTCCATAGTAATATTTACAAAAAATGACTTACCCTATCGGAATCGATTTGGCGACTTCCGTGAGGTCTAGCAATTCAGGTGGTTAGAGAGCCGATTAACTCAAACCCTACTCTGCCTGTTGCAGGCTCGAGTCTCCACTAAGGTAGCGAGTTTTCCACGATTGGACACTTAGTCAAGTCGTCGAAATCTGTCAAAACGTATTCAACTTGCCCAATAACTACATCGTGGATTCTAAAGTGATTGCTTAGGAAAATCTGCTTTGACTGGTCAGTCTTTTGCATCATAATTGATCGATTCCGTGCGTAGCAATAGACCGGGCGAGTAACTTAGCCGAAATGTGGTCTTCGGTCCTGACCACTGCAAATAAGGCCGGCACGACGGATTCCACGATGGCGGACCGGTGGCGTACAGACAAAAACATGATAAATACTAGAAGTTTAACTGCTGTTAAGGGGCAGTAATTGTGCGTGGCAACAGCTTAGTAAACTTCGTTGCAACGAAGAAGGAATTGTTTATAAAGGAAATTTCAGCCATCGAAACTGGTGGTGGGAACCTAAGAAATCGTGAAATATTTACACAAACTGAACGATGTCGCTGAGTTTCTCGCTCTTCTCCCATCATCATCATCATCATCATCATCATCATCATCATCATCATCATCATCATCATCATCATCATCAATGCTGCTACTACCCCTACCTACTAACGAGCATCCCCTCCCCTATTCTCATTCCTTCCCCTCCTTCCCCCTCTTCAACTCCCCTCCTCCCTCTCCTTATTACTGTTTTTATTATTTAGTGGGTCAGTGGATTCTAAAGAAAACATGAAGCCGGAACATTTTGCGGGCCTCGTTATTTTTTGTATTCAAAACGGTCTCTTTTTCTAATAGAACACTTGAAAAAGCGTCCTGTCCTAAAGGCGGCTAATAAAATGAACATTCTGTTCACCAGGTATGGCAAACCGTGATGCTAACCCCGTTCATTTCACATCGGCAAAAATAAGTTTTCGATTAGTTGTTGAAAGGCTTCGTAATTGTTCGACGGAGGTAATACCAAAAAAGGTCTTCAGAACTCAGAACAGAGAAATCAGAGGGGTAACTTCAAAAGTAAACTATTGGAACATAAAATAGAAGAGGCGTTCACGAAACATGCTGGCGGGGACGAATATTATATTAAGGTTTCTCGACTTCAAGCAGCAGTCCAAACGCTGTTTGATGGGAAGCCAATTCGTTCTGGACATAAAGAGTTTGAACAAGAAAATTAGGAAAGACACGGGAATAGGAACACTAGCCATAATACAGGTGGCCTTGTGCTAAACTCTGGGGATAGTTCTCATTTTCTTGCCTACTCCTAACACCAGCTCTGACCCAAATTAATCTTTACCCTAGCCTCGACATTAACTTTAAGTTCCCACGAATTTAGCACCGGACTGCCTATATTACGGGGTTCCTATTCTTATGTCTTATCGAATACTGTTTCTGGTCATAGAAAAACAGCAGTAGGCAATTTTGATCGTTAACTCAAAATTATTATTTCTATATCATGCCATTAAAATCGTTTCCAGGCATAACTTGTCTATCAGTAATTTTGATAAATCCGTTGTGCCGGGTACGAAGAAACATAGATGAGTTCATCTGGAAGAATTCGCCAAATTGGTAGGGTGACTCTCTCAGCAGCAACGTCTGAATGTGGTGATGTCTGCATCTGCCTGAACCGAATGTTAGAACAGAGTCAGGAAGAAGCCTGGAGGTCGGAGAGGACGCAGATGACCGGCACGGCGAAAGACCCGTACCTAGGCGTACCACTAGACCCCCTGGTCCACAACTAACACTGACGAGGATTTTACGCAAAATGAGAGAAGGGGCGGGGACAGCACAGATCCCACTAGGTGGGATTATCAAAGAGGTCACACTAAGAAAGAACCATCGTAGCCTGACTCTTAGTCCATCAGTCGGCCAATCTACACAAAAACACAACACTGGACCGACTGCAAGGTCCGAGTTATCTCATCGGTTGGCAACCCTCCAAGCCACGGCTTTTAGCTCACAGTAGTAGTCCTGATTTGAATCCTATCGAAAATCTTTTTGGAATAGTCAAAAGAAATTGGCACAAAGTTAAGAAGACTCTTTCAATGCAGGAAAAATTGGATTTCATACTCAATAATTACATTTTACAATCCACCATAGATAACCTCGTCATGTCTATGTCTGACAGACTCTCTGCCGTTATTAATTCAAATGGACAATCAACAAAGTACTGATTTTTTGTATCTGTTTCTGTCCTTAATTATTTTTGCCCTTTTATGCGCCCTCCTCCTTTATACGCCCACATACGTAGCCCTTATTAGCTTGGCTGTAATATAGGCGTTTTTCGAAAATGTGACTTCTGTCGAAAATTATTTATTTTTTATCTCAATAAATAATGTTTTCTAAACCAAGCTTTGCTTTATTTCTTTGGCACATCTTTTATTTTCCGCTATCAGACTTTGGGAGCCGTAGTGTTTACCGATTCTGCGTTAAAGTCGTTTAACTATGTTAATTCATGACATTTCATGAATTAGCGCAGGTACTGTATATAGATAGAATCATGCAGTGATGATCAACCCTACTCCATGTGCCAGTCGACTGTTCTAGCCGGTCAGCTATCTGATGGTGAGGTTGGGAGAGGTGGCTGACAGAGCTGAGAGTGGTACGTCTGCGTGTGTCACATACGCGCCAGGATTCCACACACAAGTGATAGAAGGCTGGGGTTTCACATGCGGCAGGGGAGCCATATGGAGAAAAGATTCCAGGGGCATATTACCCACTTACTGGAGAGGTGCCGTTGACGTGTGGTGTTGGAGATGTTTGTGCATGGTGCACGTGTTAATGGGGGGAGGTGTGGCAATGCAGTCATGACTTCGGTGATTTAACGCAGATTTACATGAATGCACATGTGATCGAGTGGGCCGGTGCGATGGGTGAATGTTCGAGGGCAGTGCTGGAAATTGAGGTGATGGCGTCGGGTGCATGTGCCCATGCGATGGATTCTCAACTTACCGATCAGACCGATGCTTGAGGTGATCGTGCGTTGACAGCGTAGGCAGGATGGTTTGACGAATATTTCCGGTTCGATTGTCATTGTGATGGTGTCAGCGGCGGACGCGCGGGTCGATGGGGAGTTGAGTTGGTTAGGGATGAAAAGGAGGGGGCATAGGGTGGGGGTGCTCACCGATCGTTCTTACGGAACTCACTCACACTCGGTGAGCGTCCCTCTACCACTGTATATTACTGATCGAAACCAACAGGGAAACGGGCCCGTGGCCCAGTGGTTAGAGGCGTTGGACTTCTAACTAACATGTCGCGAGTTCAGGCTCCAGGTGTTCCACACTTCGGGGTTGGGTATGACTGGCTGACGACGGCTAATAAATCACAAATGGCCATTCCAGTCTCCCTTTTCTTTGTTGGTAATAACATTCTGCCTATAGGTATGATGGAGATGGCGGTGAACGACGACGGCGGGGTACCGGGATACATAACGTCAGCGAGTAAGGGCGTTCGTTGTAGTGGACGCTGTGGGTGTTGGAGTAGGGTGGTAGGAGAGGTAGTGGTTGGGTTTGTCGCCCCGGCGCATCAGGTTTGAAGATGTCTGACGATGCCGATTTGTCCGTAGAATGTTCGTTGACAGTTTGAGCGTGTTGGGGAGGGGGGGGGGTTGGAAGTTTGCTTTGCAGGTGCATGAGACTTGCAAGTTCCCCTTTTGATTCTGACGCTGGCGATCTGGTTGGCTTCATAAATGCTGCTCCAATCTTTACAGTTATCTTCTAGTCCGGTTGGTCCAGCGCTAGGTGCTCCCAAGTCTTTGCCTTCATTTGTAGCCGCTTCAAGGAATTATTCAGAATACTCTTGCAGTGGCGCGTTTGACCTCATTTTGCGGGAGCACCCGTGGCGAAATCTCCGTAGAAGAGTTGTTTCATTAGGCGCTCATCATTCATTCTCACGAGGTAGCCGCTCCGTCGTTGTTGCATTTGCCCCAGCATGGCGTGGACGCTGAGAATTGTAGTTTGTTCTAGGACTTCTGAGTTAGGGACCCTGCCTTGTCACCTCATCTTTAATATCTGGCGGAGATATCTGAGGTGGAAGTGATGGAGCTTTCAAGCTTGTCTCTTACAGACTGTCCAAGTCCCTGCACCATACAACAGTGTCGGAAAGATGGCAGCCTTGCACATCCATACGAAGTTCAGTAGTCGAAGGCTTGGCTGGCTTTGGAGATCCGGTTGACCACTTCTTCGTCAATTTTGATGCTGCCTAAGTAGCCGAATTTGTCCACGGTTTTCAGTCCAGTGCCACTGATTGACATTGAGTACCGTATTCCATGCTGAGTGAAGAGTGGTGCATGACCAGCGCTTTGTCCGTGTTGATTGTTAGTCCGAATTTAGTGCAGCCGGCAGCAAAGAGACTCATGCTCCGTCGCATTTCTTCTCCGATCATGCTCCTGAGCGCGCAGTCGTCGGTGGAGAACAGATCGTGGATGGTGGTCGTAGAGTGACGCGTTAAGGCCTGACTTCACAGCCCTTTGTGAAGGTGGCCATCGGTCCTGCAGGCAATTCGAGCCGCGGAGTTCTCATCACGGTAGGCGCACATCAGCCTGGTGGAAAAAAATGAGGCTAAAAAGGGTGGGAACGAGTTCGCAGCCCTGATTCGCCCCGTTGCTCGCTGTAACTTCCTTGGAGATTGCGCCGTTGGCCGTGACGTGTGCCATCATCTCATCGTGGAAATGACGTACCATGTGCGCAAATCAGTCAGGGCAGCCAAACTTCTGCATGATTTCCTACAGTCCCTCGCGACTCACTGTGGCGAATGCTTTCGTCAAGTCTACGATATTAGTGCACAGCTGGGTCCGCATTTCCTGGAATTTCTCTTGCAGTCGTAGGGCAGCGAGGATCATGTCGCTGGTTTCGCGGTGGCGTCAAATGACGCATCGGCTTTCCAGGGGAAGTCCCTACTCGAGGTGGCCTTTGAGACTTTTAAGGAGAATGCGAGCGAAGATATTCCCGGTGTGTTGAGCGGCGAGATGTCTTTGTGATAATCCCAAAGACATCCCTTTTCGTTTACAGGCATGAGAATTGTCGTATTCTTGAAGTCCTGAGGCATTTGTTCTTGGCGCCTGGAATAGTGTTATAAGGTAATCCATCAGCAGGATGTTGTTGTGCTTGTAAACTTCGGCAGGGATTGCATAGGATCCTGGTGCTTCCTCCATGGCGATTTGGTGTGCGGCTCGGATAGCTTTAAAGAGAGAAGGCGGGAGATCCGGTCGTCGTTCGTTTCCACTTAGGTCGATGGCAGCGTTGGAGACTATGGATGACTGGTTGAGGACGCTTCTGAAATGATTGGCTCAGCGTTTCAGAATCTGCGATTTCTTTGTCAGAAACCTCGTTTAATCGTCACTGAGAAGTGGCGCGATTTCTTTTGTGGGGGGATTATAGATCCCCTTGATCGATTCAGGATGTTCTCAGTGGCAATGTGGTCTTATACCCCTAGTACTCCTCGGCCTTGCGAGTCATCCTGGCGTCCCGCATTTCCCTCAGTCGTTGTTGAACGATTCGGCGATAGCGGAAGATCTTTTCGCTTGCGTAGGTCCAATGGTCCATGTAGGACTTATGCGGTCTTTTCTCCTCAGCGACCGTATTGCTAATAGAACGAATCTTGGTGCGGAAACCATGCGCGTCCCAAGATGTCTAAGGCAGTGTATTGGATAGCATTCCGCTATTGACAACATTGAGTGCTGATACAAGCGAACAGGCGAATTCCAGGCATCAGTTCAGAAGACGAAGATGCAATCATTGGAACAAGAAATTTATTGGACTGACGTTTCGTATTCTCGCTCGAATCCATCATCAGAAACACTCGCAGATAAAGGTGATGGTGGCACAAGGAGTGCAGTATTTGCAGCACGTGGCTGCCGTGGGACCGTATGCGCACTGCAATTAACAGTTCTCGCAATCGCCGCTGGGGTCTTAATCGATGCGTTGGTGGCTTGCCAGTCCGAGCCCGAGTCGTTAATCGCCGTGATTTCATCATCCGTGCTGGATGCTGGTGTGACGATTGCTCGGCAAATTAGCTCACTGTCACTGTGATAATTCCTCGCCCGCACCGAGGCTGAAGTCGTCGGTTTTCCGACACCACAGACCGAAATTCTGGGCTCGGTATGTGGATGACACCTTCGTCGTCATCGAACGGGACCAGGTGCTGACATACAAAGAAGATCTCAACGCAGTCTTCCCGG
>CACRXP010000188.1:320830-334263 GCA_902702965.1 Spirometra erinaceieuropaei | reverse complement strand
GCTCATTGCTCACAGCCGATAGCAGTCGCTTCACACTGATTTGGTTAGCGAAGCAGGAAGCGGTTCAAGTTGTCAATCCTTGCGACTCACCCTGTCACAAATAAATTTAGTAGGATGGACGTCTAGGGAGTAGACAGATGTCAGCTTCTGTTCCCAGTGCTTAAACAACAGGCGTTCAGTCGTTACAACTGCTGTTATTGTGCAGGGTGCATCGTGAATCATCCCCCAGCACCACCCTAGATTCTCAGACGCCAGCGTTCACACGCTTAATGTGTATAAAGTCTATCTCCCTGAGTCACCAAGCGGGACATTGTGTTGGTACTAACCCTCCCAAAAAGCAACACGAAATATCTCCCCAAAAGTTTAAGTAGGTATACTACTGCCCTGACAGTTTGGCCCCTTAATGTAATTGCCACATCAAACCTTCGTCGAGTTCTGTAAGGGCTTTTCTTTTCCCATTTGAAGTTAGCACACTGAGCTTATCAAAGTGCTGACGCTAATTCACGTGACTGCACCTAACCCGCATGCCTGTAGGTTAGATGAATTGTTAGGCACATGATGACTACGGTCGATTTCGTCAAATATGCAGAACTGCACACCCCACCTAGGCACAACGCGACGCGAACGGTAAAACGGGAAGCAAACACAAATAACTACCGGATACGTTTTATTGCAAAAGAATATGAAAGCAGCTATTTGCGCCTTCCTGCATACGTATACTTCCCGCCAACGTCCTGATGCAGGAGGTACAGTAAGTGGGCTAACGCATGAAATGTCAACCGAAATTTCGAAATGCGTTCTCGTTTCGGAAAGATAAATTAGGTAGGGTTGTAAAACTAGTCATCCTGCAGCATAATCCTATAGTGATCCAGTTACCCCAGGGTGTCGGCTTTCGAATGAACTGATTTCCGACTGCATGCAAGAACCATACTCTGCAAAGAATGACTACTTGAGTAACATGATATTTTCTTATTGATTTTCGATGCAAGTGAAAATTCATTTATATTGCATAAAAATTTATATATTCGGTATAATGGCACGCCTTCTTCACATTTTACGCTCGCAAAAAGAGTATAATTCGGTTATAAATATATTTTCTCATTCCCGAATAATTTTGAACCCGACCTGCTTTTAAACTTGCATTCAGGGTTTCAAACCAACAAGCCGTATATTTTCTGTGTATGGAAAACCATGCATTTCTCTGTAGTATTAAGAGGAGACCATATGGGGTTCATAAAATTAAACAATGGATATAAGAAATATTGTTAACCACATTAGTAACTACAGATACATGACATTTTGCGAACGGCCATTTCACGATATTAAAAAATCTCACAATCAGAAACTTTTTGAAACCGAATTATATCCTTCTTCCGAGTATAAAATTGGAACAAGACGTTATTTTCTACCGAAGATGTAAAAGAATGAATATTTTTGGGCATGGTTTCCATAAAATATAATTGACTTTTCAAGGGCATCGAAAATCAATAAGAAAATATTATGCTACTTAAGTAGTCATTATTTGCAGAGTATGGTTCTTTCATGCAGTCGGAAGCCAGTTCATTCGAAATCCGACACCCTGGGGTAACTGGATCATTATAGAATTACGCTGCAGGATGACTAGTTTTACAACCCTACTTAATTAATCTTTTCAAAACGGGAACGCATTTCGGAATTTCGGTTGACATTTCATGAGTTAGCCCACCAACTGTACTCCTTCCAGGAAAATCACGTCTTGTGGACGTGTTCGATTAAAACCCCTGTTTACGGCCTCCTTTCGGCAAGAAGCCGCTTCGTTTGGGAAAAATGTGGGTAGCAAAAAGCTACTAAGTATAGCACCACCTCAAAAAATTCGTGGATTTCGGTAAATGGGGTCTATTTTTTATTATGTCAGTAAAGTTTTCCAATGATGTCTCTGCCTAGAAAAACATAATTAGCCGAAACGGCCATATTTTTCCGAAAAAGACGTTATATATATCATCCTTATGGCGACTTATAAAGAGCACAAACAGCCAAAAAATGTTCATGAATGTTGTCCAGGATACCCTTGAATTCAGTCGCCGCAGCAATAACTTAAATAACGCGGCGATTTGACGACAAGTCTCCAGATATTGAGCAAAACAAAAGTGTACCGTATGTTTACACTCGATGTACAACTTCGATGTCTTGGCTTTTGGCTTTGATGTAATGCAAAGTCCACGAGTTTTTCAGATTTGGTTTGTTTGGCTCTATAAGGCGGACATTTCAAAGCCCTATCATAAAAGCAGCATTATGCATCAAAAATGCGGCATGCAAATAGAGGTGGGTTGCTTCGCATCGTCTCTGATAGTCAGGCTTTAAGGAAGCGGAACAAAAAGCGTACGAATACAGGAACTAAACCCAGTTGTTAGGAGAAAGTCCTGGACACAAAGGACAGTTATTTAGATTAAAAATAATCTCTGTGGAAGAGTAAAGTCTGCATCGTTGGAAGCCCCCACCGCCAGATCCGCTATCCCAAGTATCGATTAGGATCGATAACATCTCTTTTCGACGATTTTCATCTTGAACATCTGTTTTGTATTCACGTCTAGTTTTAGTTCTTATAACGTGCGTTGACTTTCGAAAATCGCAAATCTTGATGGTGTTGGTGGTCAGTGTTAATGAATACTGCAATGATTGACGGGTTTTGCTTCAAAAACAAGGTCAGTGCGTTTCAACTGTTTATACAACAAGCTGATATGCAACAGGTCTTAGTGGAACAGAGTAAGCAACAAACGTTCAAGCCCCTACTGAATTCATCATTAAGAGTTAGAAAGTCTCTTCGTCTTAACCGCCAAAAATTGATCCTCAGTAAAACTGAAAAATTACTTTCCGTCCGTAAAAATGCAACTTCGTGAAAGAATATAAAACTTGCCCTTTTTATCCTTTTTAACCTAACGATGTGTGGATCCTTTCCGCTGAACATAACGATTCGTTGCTGCTCAGGTAGGAACCCTCTGGAACGCACCTCATCATGCTTGATGAAACTGCTAGAAGTCTGGCTGTCATAAATGTTTTATCTTGCATAACTTACTTTAAGAAATGCCGTCAAACAAAATAAAAAGGTGCTTGGAGGTCCTGTAACATTGTGGAAGATAATGCATGAAGTAAAGGCTAATTCGATAATAGCTGTAGATTCCGTTTTCTGTTTGTTCAAATTGAACCAACTCCCATGTACACTCATATAAGACTGAAAGTGAATGAAAAATTTGTCGACTAATAGACATAATCTAGAGTTTTTTTATTAAGGTAACCCCTAGGCAGGATATGGGAACACGCAACGCCACACAGCTCCGATAGTGAGTCTGATCGCAAATCAGCCAATTGGCAGTCATATTCTTCAGATAGTCCGAGAAATCAATAGTATTTTCAGCCCGGCTTGCAGCGTAGGCATATTATAGCAGAGTGGC
This sequence comes from Spirometra erinaceieuropaei, assembly GCA_902702965.1. Lineage (NCBI taxonomy): Eukaryota > Metazoa > Platyhelminthes > Cestoda > Diphyllobothriidea > Diphyllobothriidae > Spirometra > Spirometra erinaceieuropaei. The sequence goes on along the minus strand of CACRXP010000188.1, from coordinate 330,835 downwards.
CTTTCTATTAGTATATCAGGATCAGAATGATAAACATAGAGGCTTATAAATTATACCCTTAAAAAATTAAACAGTGGTCTAATACAGTCTAGTTAGATATTTTTCATTAAATTGAGAAAACTGGATGAAATGTGCGAAAGGCTTGGCAAAGCCCATTAGCCCAACAAAAAGTCTTGATGCAGAAAACGGCTTGGTCACTCAGACACTAAAACACTCATCTCGCTATTTAAAAAGTGCATGCGGATTACGCCACAAACCCGACAGACCTTGCCGCCGAACGAATGTTTGACTGGCTTACAAAACCAAAGACAGCTCTTGGTTAAACGACCGAACATCTACAAAACCAACCGAATGAACATTCGCGCCGCTCTGTGGAATCTTAGATATCTTCCAAGAGAATATCATATGCAAACTAATGTGGATCGGATGGGAAGGTCAAACTTAGTCCGATCGCTATGCCATCCAGTCGTCTTTAGCCGTTCACCGAGGGTTTCATCACCACAATTAGATCAAGGCAAGATTCATCTCAAGTCTACGACGACAAACTGCGCCACTTAATGAGGTCCATTTAGTGCTTGACGTGATGGTATTTTTCGCATCCACACCACTGAAGCTCTTTAAGCGCACACATAAGTGGTCTGCTCGATCCCCAGTACGACGATTGCTAACAAGACTGTTTAGATTTATATTTATGTTGTAGTCATTTTCACCCATGCATTCCGATCCAAATGTAAAAATTGTCATTCGGGTTTCTCAAACGGTATTTTGCGTCCTCAGTGGAGAGGTTGACAAACAAATTAAGTCTACTTCAACATGATCTTGAGAACGCTGAGCAAAGGCAAGGGAAGGACCTCACTTAATTGTCGGTAGACTGTGCATACGTGAATGCTGGTAATTAGGGTTTTAAGGGTGAGGGAGCACCCCAGACGGTAATCTGACGAAATGACCGAATATACAGGGATTGCCTGGATTTCTGTCGAAAGACTCATCGTACACCTTCGCATGCCAACGGGAATGAGTGCGTTCACGAAAAAATAGACAAAATGCAAATTTTCAAAAAATAACGAAATTTGAGTAATGGTTTGAGGTCATGAGAAATAATTGCTCTTGGTAATATAATGTCTGCAACGGCCTGCAAATAAAAGCCAAGATAAAGCCCCATGTGAAACGATCCGCAGCCTTCGGATATCTAAGTGGGGTCCTTCAACCTACCGTTGTCGGATGCTGTTCTGGAGACCTGGGACAAAGTGCTTTCAAATCAGATGACATTAAAATACAAAACATTCCGTAGACAACAGGAGGCTTTGCAGTCGGATACTGGCTGAATTTGTAGTCTAATGATCTAAAAGAACATGAAGGGAAGCTACGCGTACACTTCCAACGTAGATAGCCCCAGGCGTGAGAGGATGGAATAGGTCTGATTACAGTGCATGTGCTATGCCCGTCACTTTTTGAGGATTAATTTTAAATGTCAAACAAACGTATCTGGTGCCATGGAGATTGAACTTACACTTTCTGCTAAATGGTTAAAGTGCGGTAAGAGAAATCAAGTTATGTGACGGACGCACAATGCGACAAAGGTTTTAAGACGATTACTGTTTGACAATCCATCGAGTTTCTTCTTCTATTATGGGTTCTCGTCAGGTGTGGAGCATTAAACTTCAGTTTAAAAATACGAAGGAAGTGTCTAAAAGTGTTTGAGCATTGAAATATTTTTTTAATTCTCAAATTCGAATTACAGAGACAAACGGAAAATAAGCCCCAAATTAGAGTACCACAATAAGTCATTACGCTTATTGTCGAAATGGAAAAGAAAGTCCCTAATATGTATTCTTCGGCTGTCAGTTTTAATGCGATTTAATAGGAGGAAGTCACTCATAATTATTATGTTATGCATATAAGTAACGAGCAATTATTTGATTAAGTACCATTGACTACTATCGGTGGTACGACAGAAACCTCGTAAAGTGATATACCGTGAATTCAACCATCAAACTGCCACTCCCTTTGTGTCAGGATAGCTAAAACCTCGGGCCGACAATTTAAACATTAACAGGACATACAGCAGCAATTAAAAGTTGCAGAAATAAGTTCAGTTAAGTAGCCTGGATACTGTTAATGTTAGCAGACAGGTGAATTCTGTAGCCGTCTGGAAATAGTTGGCACAGCTGCAGAAAAGCCTGGTCTCGTTATTTGTTTAAGACTATTGAAAAATTGCACTTTTGTGATTGCTGCTTATGCCAGGTCTACACGTAAATTAAGCAAACCTTCACAAGGATGGCGGCTCTTTTCATTGGATCAGTACTAAACTGACAGCTCACTGAAAAAAGACGCACTAGGACTGCCAGAAAAGTAACCCTTCGACAGCAGGATGAGTCAGGACTTTGCTGAAACCAGAAAATTCTACAGGGTTTTCGGTGCAATCGTGTTGACAGGAGCAGATTATGATAGCAAACAAACTTATGTCTTTTTCATATGAAATATTCTCCCAAGTTTAGATGGCCCGTGATTTTACATTTTCGAATAACAGATGAAACCATGGGATTTAATCATCGAATCAAAGTCTTCCCGGCAGTTTATGCCCTCTTAAATATATATAACCTTTTTTGACTCGGAAGATCTATATGTTCAGCTTGGCACCTCCATGAATATCTGGATGAACCCACACTCCAAAGATCCATGCTTAGGATACTTCGTCCATTTCTGTGCATATGGGCATATAATTTTACGGGCGCCACTGAAATGCATAAATAATCTGTTTTTTATTAACCAATTCAGTCGGGCTGCTTTGCGCCAGGACTGACATAGCGCGGAATTCTTATTGAAAGCTTAGTTAAACTCTTTCGGTACTACAATTGCCAGCATAGCTTCAGTTTTCAATGCGGCAGTTTTCATAGGTGAAACCCCTATTTGAGAATTATTCGCCAGCTTTCTTTTTAGTGCTTAAACCAAAAACAACACAAAAGAAAACACAAGTGCACTTGTTTGGGAAAACAACACTTGACTTTACACAAGGGGATGCAAAAACCACACGCGATCGTTGCCGTGTATTATGGAAGATAGTGCAAGGGTTCTCTCAGTGGGTAGATATAAGCGATGTTTATTAAATAAATCCGAACGTATGGAACACATGAAAAAATCTGGAAGTAAACATATCCAGTACTTTGAAAGTCGCCCAATATTTAACAAATCACGCAGAATTATGATAAAAGTTTGATGAGGATTTGCTTTGTACTCTGCATTCTGCCCTCAATAAGCACAATTTTGAACAGAAACATGAACCGCAGCAAGAGATAGAATCACGGAAAAAACCATCTCTATGTGGCTTCCGATATATAAAACTGCTAAAAGTATGGTCCGTTTAGCATAGTTCATTCGCGGAATCATGTGTAAGCTGAATGGGCATCAATTTTATTTAAAAAAATGTCACAAGCATAGGCCAAAAGCTGCTATAAGTTCGGGCGACTCAAATGGCCCCATACCCATCAATAAGTTCGTGTGACCTTTAAAATGAATGACAGAGAAGACAAGGTAGGCCTAACACTTTGATATTAAACAAACTTCGGTTTTGGTTATTCAACTATTCGCAGCTTGGAAAACCACGATTCGTACGCATCAGCTAGCCAGATGAACCTCTTCGTCGAACAACGGACAAATATTTGACATGTAGGACTGTATTGACCGGTTAAATGACAAGGCAAGACGTCAATGAAAGCAACGATCTCAGAAGAAATGAGTGAGAAATTAATACATCGTCTAAAATTCAGAAAGCAGAGGCCGAGGGGAGTTATTGCAATGCAAATTTTTCTGAAGAAAATAGAACCTGGCCATCATGACCTTCGTGAACTTATTCATCAAAGTTAAGTCAGAGTAAACATTCATTGGACAGTGAAAGCCGTAGTTTAATGAGTACAGTAGAATGGTCATTGAACTTTGGTCAACGACGAACACCAGTAACAGCAGGGGGTTCATCAAAACCGTAAATGGTATCATTGGTTGCAACGACATTCATGGACAGCGAAGGGACACAGTATTGTTGTAGGATAATGCTACTCAGTATAATCTCTCGCATGATACGGCGACCAGTCAACGGTGAGGTTAGAGCTCGTGTTCCGAAGTCGTTTGAAAAAATCGAAAACACACAAACATGTTGGAAAGGCCCAGATGTTAAGGAAATGCTTAGCCGGTGGTTTCCTGTAGCAACTAAATTAGGGGTGCATGTCATTGAGCCAATAGAATAATCAAGTTGGGGAATTCGCTCGAAGTATTGGACCATCCAGTATTAGAATCAACTTAGGGTTAGTTGTATCAAGGGGCATTAGCACATTTGGACGGAAATTACCAGATGCTTAACCATTTGAATGCAGGAGGTTTTTCGCCGTTTTATAAATGATCGTTTTAATATACTTTCGGTTTTCCAATTGCGAATTCAAAATGAAGCGCCAATAATCGTCCTAACTCTTCTACTAGCTTCAAATAATCTAGTCAAACGTGATCGCGCCGAAACGTCCTGGTTTACTACGGTCTGATTAAACAGGAAACACTGTTATCCAAATTTCAGTTATTAAAAACGTCCATAATCGGTCCCCCACCCCTTCCTACGTAAATATACATTTTAAAAAGTCTACACAATCTGCGAGTTTTCAGAATACTAAATTCTATAGACTCTTTGACTTAGTTTTTCACTCCGTAATCTGTCTCGTCTCGAACTTTTCATCACATAAAAGGTGGGAAATATACGATACGATGTTTAGGCAAACATAGCATGACCTGCAGTTTAACCGATAATAGGTGACCTCTCATATGAAATGCTATCGGAAATGCTGAAATGTGTTTTCGAGTGGAAAGAATTAGTCAAGCTTGGTTGTAAAACTGATTATCCCATGGCATTATCTAATGCACTCCTTTCTATGCGTCTAAAAAATCTACATTGTACAAAGTAGGTTATTAGGCTGTTTGAATATTTTTACTGACTTTGGACGCACTTGTAAATCCAGATGTATTCTTCAGAAAAGTGAACAAACTACCCCTTGTTGTGCTCATCAAATAGCGCAGCGTATCATCTTTAGTCATCATACTCGAAAGAAGGGCAAATTGGATTTTTAAGGGGTTAATGGGTAAGGATGGGATATGTGACCCCATGCTGGCTGCTAGGAAATCTTTCTTCTCGGCCTATCCAGGTAGATGTGGTTCACAACGCTTTGAATGACAATAGGTGGCAAAGGGGCTAAGCGATACACGAATTGTGACCCTTCCTAGTATAACTGACGTTAAGATGTCCCTATCGGACTAAAGGATAGGGTGAGGGTTAGTGTTAGGGGTTGGGTTCATCCTAAGGTAAGAGTTTCCAGTCATGGGTAAGGGTTTAGACTTAGAGTTGAGGCTACGTTTAGAGCTTCTTGGCTTAAGGTTTCCGGGTTACGGTTGGGGTTAGGGTTTATGATTATGGTTGAAAACTACGTTTTTGAGGTTTGGGTTTAGGTTACGGCCACGCTGGACTTTTCGATAAAGGCTTGAGGGTTACCTATTTCGGGCATGGACATGAGTGGTGTTGGTGTTGTAACTAACTGTAGTTTTCCCAGAAAGGTTACATAACATACCCCTACCGATTTTTAATTACTGAATAATTTTGAACCCGGCGTGCTGATACAATCACACTTGGAGCTCCCGAAATTCGAGCTGTATACTTTTCATTAAAGAAAATTCATGTATTTGTACATATCGTTAAGGACTTCTAAATGCTGCAGTAGTTGTGCACTATGTTCCATACTTCATAGGGCGAATAAATAAACAGACGAAAGCAACGCTGCTTGAATAGATGTTTTATAGTTTCACCGATCTTATTTTTACAAATGATTTGAAAACCAAAGGTTAAGTATTCTTTGAGAATAAAATTTAAAGATGGCATGATTTACTGCACAGTGAATACAGGATTGGAGACTTTTGTGCATTTTACCCATAAAATATATCAGTTTTTATGGTGTTTGAATTAAATCGAAAAATTACTTTCCCCTAAGTATTCATCTGACCAGTTGTGATAAACTCGACAGCCCCGGTGGGACTCGAAACCTTGACAATGAGGACAAGGCTTGAGTACGGCCAGCGATGTAATAGCTAAGGTTAGGAGGCGAAACTGAAGTCCGTGAATCTAATCCCATTTGGGTTACATTACCCATGATTAAATTCACAGCCTTTGGTGGGACTCGTAGCTCAGGTGGCTAGAGCGTTGGCTGTATTCAAACATTGTCCTTGTTGTCGTGGGTTTGACTGCCACCGAGAATGCCGAGTTTTTCGTAAATAGTTCAGATGAATTATCCAAATCTGTCAAAGCGCCAACTAACTGCTTAAGTAGCCACTTTCCACTGAATCTAGCCTTGCAGGCGCATGAAAGAAGAGCGTTTAAAAGTAGAATCCTACAGTAACTGAAATATACTGAAATTCTGCTGCACGATAATCAGCATTGAAACTATGCCTAGATAACGTTTTCTAGTCGAAAAGATACGTTTAAACAACGAGGGTGTGCACCCCTTGAGAAATGTACAACTGCACATCACCCAATTGGTCATGGTCAATCATCATCGAAAATAGATAGAAATAAATCGAGACCTGACAGACCGCATACTTTTTGGGACAAGTTTGCTATAGTTGCTTATATACTTTCATTACGCCTTAGAATTCGAATTATTCTATAATTCCCAAATACGGGCCGTTTTGTTATCACTTGAAATCCTTCAGCAAATAACTTGTTCTTCCACGAACCTCTTTGCACAATGGTAAGATACCAGAATGAAAACCCCGATGACTACAGGGGATACCTATTCTCGTGTCTCAAGCTTTAACTCTGAACCTAACCGGACCACCTGGAGTTTTACGTGACGTGAATTGTAGTACGGATGCCCATATTCACTTGACTTACTGCTTTAGCTGACAACACTTTAGCGGTCACTTTTTGCTTTTAAGTGCTCCTGCATTGCAGCAAACACACGGGAGAATGTTTAAGTTGCAATTGATAAAGCATGAACCATAGGCACCCATCTGCTTGTACAAATAAGTGCTTGCCTCGAGGTTAAGGAGATGCCTCATCACACATCGAAATCTCGAATTTCACTTATGGTCGAAAACCGCAGGAGCCATATCCCCTTCCAAGTTTAAATATTTTCCGTATATTCGAATATTGGTAACTGCCTAAATTAAAGACTTATAAAATTAACAACGAGATTCTGCTTCTTTTTGATACTAACAGACCCCTAAACTAATGGTTTCTTCTAACCTTGTTCTTTACCAAGTTTTTTACTGTGTCATTAAACTTGTGGACGGAAAGTCTCAATTGCAAAAATAATAACGATTGCGACAACTCTTTACAATGAAAACTGAAATATTCCAAATGTTTGAAACAGCAAATATACATGCTTACAACAGAACTTACCCTTGTAGTTTTCAGTGAATCAGATAACCTAATTTGGACGGGGAGTTCTCCGTTATCATACTTATTAAACATAAGCCCATGAGTTACGCCTGATCACCATTTCCTTTTTAATTTGTTTTCGAGAGAAAAAATAGTGATGTAAAATGCAATACTGTCCCGCGGAAAATCGCTGTTTATTAGAAAGCTTGAGGACATTATTATAATAAGAGAAAACAGTAGTTGGCGTTTTTCTATATCGGTGGAGCAACGAATCCGCTAGGCATTGGCGGAAAATGAGCGTTTAAAAAAATTAATTAGCTTACGTTTCCTGGATATAAGACCTCATAAATTGAAAGTAAAATGCTTCTAAAATATGGGGTATTTAAGCTCATAGGTACACGCGCACCGACATTATTATATAATAAGCCCTTTTTTAGGATAATTTTGACCTATTACATTATGAAGAAGCTGCAAATATGTTCTCAAGTTCCTGCCAGGCCTGAAGGTTAGAGTCCAATGACAACATTTATTTCCGAAAAAGCATAAAATCCAAAATGATATTCCTGGTTGAAAGATCATTCGTTGAATTCCCTCAAACCGGTTGAGACTTTCAACCGAGTGCATTAGATAAGAAGCACACCATAATGACCGTAGGCAGCCGCCTTGAGTGTAACTGAGAAATTTTAACATAAAGCCGAACTAACCACATCATGTCTCTGATTTTCAAATTACTATGTTCTCATCTAAAGTATTTTACAATTACTACAAAAAGATCTATTCTGTAATATGTTTGTCATATTCACTCCAAATTTAGTCGGGACCTAAGGGAGTTAACAACATTTTTCCTCGTTAGAGGTTTGCATTCCTGCATACACGTGAAACCTTAACCACATATAAGGGCACTTATGAAGGCCAATGAACTCTCGATGAGATCCGTTCGCTCACAGTATTGGTCGCAGAGTCAAGTCTGCCTCACACGTCACCGTGTAGAATGTTAGGGCGCTAAGAAATCGATCGGCGCATGTTAGGTGCATTCATGTGGGTGGGTGCGTAGTTGGAGCTATTCATTTCGTTGTCGCTTGGGTTAGTAATATAATCTTACCGCTTGACACCCGTTTGCGATCAGGATGTCGGAAGATGAGAAAGTCCTCGCAGATTACGAGGGACCATGTCTGACTATTTGCACTGATTGCTGCCATTCAAAGACTGTACCCAAAAAGTATGCTATAACCATTCTTACTGCCCTCTGGGGCCTGTTCACGAACATCGAACGTGCAATCATTCTTCCCACAATGTGGCTTTACTTTACCACATACTGGAGTGAGGACACAGCAAAAAAATTCTATGGTGCTACAATGGCCGCCTTTAGTCTGTCTGTGCTTCTGTTTACACCACTCTATGGTTACGCGGCTCACCGTGGAGTTCACACAAAGTATTTGATTGTGCTTGCAAATTTGATAGAAATTCTGGGCAATCTTGCCTACCTGATCGCCCAGCAGCCCTGGGTAGTTTTGGCAGGCAGATTCATATCAGGTATTGGCGGAAGCTGTGACACGCCAATGTATGCCGATCTGGCCCGGACCACAACGGTTCGGGAGAGGACGCCCTACGTGGCTGTAACCTATGTTTTCAAGCAGATCGGAATAGTGTTTGGCCCAGCATGCACACTTCTCATGCATAAACTCCACTGGACCATGGGCGACTTCACGCTCAGTGTCTACAACGGACCTGGACTGTTGATGGCTTGTCTCTGGTGCCTTCACACTATACTGGTCATTTTCTTTTACCCACTTGTGAAGAAACCTCCACATCCCGGCTCTGACGTACCATCAGAAAAACAAGAACTCGTCCTCAATGATAAGACGAAGGTACGCAATAAGAGAGGATGCTGCGATAGTGAGTGTGAAAAGCTGAAAGTTTACCGAACGTACCCTGTCCTCTCAATGTTTGTCATGGTACTGACGGCCTATTTTTGTGTAATGAGCTTGGAGACTGTTCTCTCACCGGTGGTAAATCATTACTTCAACTGGGACGAGGTGAAGGTCAGCTATGTATATCTCGGAGCCAGTGGAGTTCTAATAATGATGTGCTTCATCCTGCATTTCCTATCGAAACGGATTGAGGACAGACGTCTGGCGTTGGTCGGTTTCATTCTCTTAGTTCTGGCCTATGCCTTGCTGGTCTTCGTCACAGCCTTTCTTCAATACACCACAGAGCTGGTGGGAATCCCACTCATACTAACCGGTATCTTAATTCACGTGGTTGGCATGCCATTGGCATTGGCCGTGACGGAATCACTTTACACAAAGAAAGTGCCCAGGGATGATTTGGACCGTGCGCTCGCCTACCTTCGATGCGTAGCCAATCTTGGTTTCTTGCTAGGACCCCTGGAAGGTGGCGTCTTTGTCGCATACTCCTACCTTGTGTTCCTTGGAAACTTCATCTTGAGTGTGATTAGCTTGGGTCTTATCGCCGGCCGGTACTCTGAATTTAAAGTCGACGAAGCGGTGTCTGAGTATGAAAAACTTACAGACCAAAGTTCACCAGCGAAAATCTCAAAGAAATGATTTAAACAAATCCAAAAACACATATAGCATGTG
>CACRXP010000188.1:301174-312702 GCA_902702965.1 Spirometra erinaceieuropaei | reverse complement strand
CGGGGTCCCATCAAAGCACTGATGGGGTTTTATTTGGTTTAACTGGTAAGGGAGAAGGGGTGAGAACGTATTCTTAGAAAAGTGGCTTATGAAGCCAGCATAATGAGTCTCTTCTAACATCATGGTAAGGTTTATCTGGTGCTCTCGAATCTTGCCATTTATTACGAAGAGTTCGTAGAGTTCGGAAAATTCAAGAGGAAAACTGAGAAACCTAATTGTTTGATTAACTATTCGGAGGCTGAATGATATGCATGCAGAATCTAAAGACCTACATGCTTCGTAGTGTCGGTGGATCACAGTAATGGAGGACCTTTATTTGTGAACACTTTGGCCTCGGGAAATTGATGGAAAATATATTTTGGATAGCGCACTAGTAAAGTCGTGGCAATGGAAAGGAGGTGACCGGTAAGTCGTCAAGCGTACTTAGACGTCAGCAATCGTATCGGGAACGTCAGGTTTTTATTCATCATCCAGGAAAGGACGTGCAGGGGGATTTTGGATTGGCGTACAGCCAAAATTTACCAACTTCCAGCTTTGGTCCTCGCCAAGACCAGAGACGCAGGTGCAGGATAGAGAGACTGAGGCAACCGAGGAGCGTCTGCGCTGGGACTTGAAATACAATATCCTGCAAAAGTAATGTGGTAGTGTCGTGATACATTGCATAGAACACCCTAAATTGAGGTCTGAAATTCGTACTTAGAATTATAGTTGATTCTGTTTTGCGGTACAGATTGCTTTCAACCAACCCGAAGATTAATCATAGGGAAGACGTCAACCTCAAGGCTCTAAAAGGGGTGGTTACCAGAAATCGAGGCATTCGCGTGGCTAGAATACAGCGTTTCACATTCACAATGATGGAAAAGATGCAGAATATAAGAATAATTGAAAAAATTGGCAGTTCGAATATAAAAGTAAAGTTGAGACAATGGCGGTCTGCGAAAGTAAGTACATGAAGGCCGACCTGAATATCAACGTATGCGAGGAAACGTCCAAAGTACTCCATTTGCAAAAATGGACGTTGCGACCATTTCCAAACTTGGTACTCAGTTTGTCAGATTTGGATCTCTGCCGATCCGGTTTTCTCCATGCAGTTGAAATGTTCTGACAGATACAAGAGCAAAGCAAAGTCCTGGAGTTTGCTTACTCCCAACAAGCCACGGGTATGACAGTTTGGGATGAAAAATGGCGATGAACCTGATTGATCGTTGTCCTAAATGAGGGACGTACGGTTGTTTTCCTCTATCGGGTGTTATTCGATAGCCCAGAGTTTACGGAATGTAAGTTTCCGGTTTTACGAAAGTCGAATGGTTAGCTTCAGTAGGAATAGATCTTCATTTGAATATGTGGCGCAAAACACGGTCTCCTGACCACTTTGTCAGAAGTCCATTCCAGAATGGACATGAGCTGCCCATAATTAAAAAGTGTCGAAATCTGAAATGACCAATTCTGCCTTGTTTATCGTTATGGGTCAGTTTTAACCAACATTAAAAAAGGCCTCTAAAATTTGAATCGGACTAATTTACTCATCAGATGTCGGCAAGGTATGGTTTGTGACCGTGCTTACTTACTCCGGGAAACATTGGCGTGGAGCAAAAGAGCTGAACATGAGGAAGGAGACACGATCGCTGTTTATCGATATGAATAGGGAGCTCTAGGGCGAAAGTCTCATTTCTTTAATAAACTGACTTAAACTGACTTAAAAATTGTCTTTTGGTCCTAAGCTCTGCATACCTCGTCGAAAGATCAATCAGCTAGACCTATAGACACAGTTCGAGAATCTTTGGAGCCATATGTTCGATCTAAAACCTACTTCTACAGGTAATGTCCAACATTTGCAATCAACACTAGTGACTTGCAGTTATCAGTATCTGGACAAAAACACAAAATAATCGGGGACTGCTGACAAAAGCTCACAAACAGAAGTTAAAACAACTGAGAGAGGATAGAGATATGTTGGTGACTAGACCGGATAAAGCAACAGGCGTGGCTATAATGAATAGGTCGGATTATGTAGTGAAAATACAGTCCATATTGTCGGACCGGAAGAAATTCAGGAAAGCCGACAAAGCGAAAGATTCCACAGGCGACGTAAAAGCACAACTAACGGATTGCTTGCGCAGACTCCATGCAGGAGGCTTCATAAGCCACCGCGAACTCGAAAACCTCCCTCCGGTAAGCACACACATTCCCCGATTGTATGGTCTGCTGAAGATCCACAAGAATGGCCTACCAGTCCGTCCGATTTTGGATATGCGTAAATCTCCCTATCATGCCATATCGAAGTGGTTAGCAGAGAAACTCAGACCTCCACAGTATCAGTCAGCAACAAATAGCTATCGGGGTACTTTCGAATTCATTGACGGCGTTAAAGACCTAAATTTTAACGGTGTGGCTGATGTTTTCACTTGATGTCCCATCAATCTTCACAAACGTTCCGATCACGGAGACAGTTAAGTACATATGTGAATTCCTGCCAACTAATCACCATGAAATGTGTATTCCGACGAACTCACTCAAGGAACTATTACTAAAATGCACACGAAATGTGTCCTACGTTTTTGACAACCAAATGTACAGAAAAATGGGCGGAATTGCTATGGGATTGCCTCCTGGTCCTCTCCTAGCCAATTTTAATACTGTTAAAGCCTTCGGTGATCTCGGTATGGGTTTCAACTGATCACTCGGAATGTCTGCGACGCCATTTTGACCAGAATCATAAGTGACACCGCTGTGGCACAAACGAACACGTTTCTGCGGCGTTTGTCTGGGGGGCGCATCCAGAATACGCTGGCGACGTCGATGTTTTACTGCGTCAACAAAGGTGATAAGGCTCTGCATCGTTGGCAAAGGGTTTCTCGCGTTCCAGAATACTGTGCGTAGTTGTTTTTTCCTTCCACAGGGAGCCATCAGCGCACTAAAAGTCTGACAAATTGACAGAGATCCAGGCGTGTCGATGTGTAGTCGGCTATCAACATGATAAAAATTCCAGTTGTTGAATGCGTTGTTGCATCAGAGTCCTCAGCCCTCTCTCTGAGCTGCACTTGACAGGCTGACTAAACTTCAGTCACCGGCAGTGGCTGCGTCGCAGCTGCTTAGAAAAATGTTGATCAGTATGATCAGCATCGAATGATATTGCAACAAGTATTCCAAGAGTTGAAATAATTTTCTGGACAAGTTAAGATAGTTCAGCTATGTAAAAATCTACTGATGCCTACTGCACTATTCTAAAACAAGTTTTCGCACAGTTACAAGGTCCCTGCCGTTGGCTCGTGTTTCGACAATTTTTGCGCAGGCCGATTCCGTTTTTACATGAGGATGCAAAAAGTGGAGACTTTGGTGCGGATAAGTTCCTTTCTTAAAATAGTATAATTCAGTATTAAGCGTTAAGACTGTTCAAAAGATGGCTGTCGAATTGGACTGTCTAATAGACCGGAATTTCTTCACAACAATGCTACGAATGTATCGCAGTGCGAAGGTTACGCTGCGTCCAGACTAAAGTGGCTGTCATCACAGACCAGTGAGGAGAATGACAGTTCGACTGTCGATTTTGACGACGTCCAGCGTGCACTACACACCAAGGTGCTGCAGGCACGGTGACTTGCGCGTGAATTAGTTTATACTGATAGTAGGCTTGCGCAGCATCTGCCGCACTCTCTCCTCCCCATTCCCCACCAGGACCCGGTGTCAGGACAGAGTCAAGAAGACTGGGGGTGGGGGAGGGCGCAGATGAATGGCGCGGTCGAGCCCGCACCTTCGCGTTCCAATCCACACCCCCTGGTTCACACAGCAAATGACCTGATTTTTGACCAGCAACAACAACAGCAATAACATCCCAACAGGGGTCAGAATGACGAGGATGATGACTGGGCAGCCATACCCACCACCTGTCTATCCAACGGGAGCGCACGCGCATCTACCGGCAGGGAACCAGTTGTCAGAGGACTGCCAGCGCATACCAGACTGCGATGGCCATGGTTTGCTTCTATTGGCGTAGCACACGCTTTCAGACCTTTTGACCTAGAAGGGTGACAGGTGGCATTACATCTAGCCTGCGCCGTCACCCTTTAAGGTCAGGTAACCAAACAATCGTCGGCTGAGAGGCCCTACCCATAGAGCACACACTCAAACACAAGCACCCTCCTCATATGCATGCGAATGTCAGATCGTTTGAGAAGGGGCCGTCACAGCCTGACTCTTAGCCCACCAGTCCGCCACTCCACAGAAACACACACACACAACTGAGCAGGCTGCCTGGACCGAGTTGAGGAGTCACTTGGCTTCCTTCCGAGCCACGACGCTCGACGCACCGTCTTCGTCTCAAACTTTGATCAAAAATGCAGCAGGGGAGCCGTATGAAGAAGAAGCCGAGGCGCACACGTCCCACTCGCGTGGGAGGTGGCAGTTGGGTGCTAGAGGTGGATGATGTTGATGTGCGGAGAGATGATGGTGAGGGAGGATGGAATGGTCTGGTGCAGCCGGTAGTTGTCTACCGCGGGTTTTCGTGGACGCGCATGTGGCCTAATAGACCCATGCGGTGAATAAATGTGTTCGTGCAGGGTGGACTGTGGAGGCGGATGCGGCGAGTGTAGGCTGATGTTCCAGACACTAGTTCGACAGTCTCTGTGCGGCGGATTCGCATTTGACCGACCGGGCCGGCACGTGAGGTGAATGTACGGGGACAGTGTAGAAACGAGAAGTCGGCGGTGTCAGTATCAGCTTCGGTGATGGAGATGTTGGAGCTAGTGGTGGACTCGCTGGGCGACAGGGTGTGGGTTGGGCTGAGCATAGTGGATGTACAAGATGTACTGAGTGTGATGGAGCTGGTGACGGTATGTGCGCTGGGTGGCGGAGTGTGGACGGGACTAGGCATGATGGGTGTGCTGGGTGTGCTAGGTGTGTCGGGGCTGCGGTCAGTTCCGCTCTCGTGGATACGCATGTGCCCGAATAGGCCCATGGGGTGCAGGAATTTGCGAGGACAGTGTGGACAGTAACAGCGGGTTTGGCGGGTGTAGGTTGGTGCTCTAGGCACTGGTTCGCCAGTCTCCGTGCGATAGATTCTCAAGTGACTGGCCAGTCCGATGTGTGAGGGAAAGGGCGATCGCAATGAGGACAAGCATAGACCAGGTCCTCATCACTGGTGTTGACGGTGGTGGTGTTGACGTTTGCTGGTGTGCCAGGATTGTGTGTAGCGTTGATGGACATGTCAGACGCCACAGTAGCACAGTCCTGAGGCGGTAGAGAAGGAGGTGGATGTTAGTGGTGGTTCGGGAGGGTGGTCAACGTTAGTTGACGGCGTGGGAAGCCAGGAAGAGGTGAACGGAGAGACGACGGTTGATGTAGTCCGGGTGTTACAATTGGTCAGAAGGTGTCCAACAAGTCCAATTGGCACCCTGAATGTCCTTTGACATCGTGGACACGCTGGAGGTGGTTGAGCGTTGGCGTTGTGAGACAGCGGCGGCGGCGGCGGCGGCGGCGGCGGCGGCGGCGGCGGCGGCGGCGGCGGCAGTTGAGCTTTACGTGTTTCGCGTTTGGCTTTGGCGGCGGTGATGCGCTTAGCTTCGAAGATTGCTGCGCCTATCTTCACCGTTCTCCTCCACGTAGGTCAGTCCAGGGCGAGGTCTTCCCAGTTTTCCGGGTTGATCTGCAGGCGTATCAGGGCTGTCTTCAGAATATCCTTGTAGCACCGGACTTTACCTCCTTGTCGCCGCGAACCTCTCACGACATCCCCATAGAAGGGTCGCTTAGGTTGCCTCTCGTCACCCATCCGTACGAGGTGGTCGCTCCAGCGTAGTTGCAGTTGTCTCAGCATAGCGTGGATGCGGAGGATTCCCGTTCGCTCCAGTATATCGGTGTCTGGGATACGGTTCTGTCACCTCAGCTTCAGTATGCGACAAAGACAACTTAGGTGGGAGTGATTGGGCTTTCGCGCCTGCTTCTTGTACGCCGTCTAGGTCTCCGCTCCATACAGCAGCGTGGTTGGATGACCGCCTTATACGTCTTCGGGTTCGTGCTGATCTGAAGAACGTGACGATTCAAAACTGTGTTTTTGAAGATGACCGAAGGCTTGGCTGGCCTTAGAAATCTGGCGGGTCACTTCAACGTCGATTTTGGTACTGCGGAAGAGGGTGCTGCCCAGATACGTGAAGTTGTCTACCACTTGCAGTTGGGATCTGTTCACACTGATTTGCGGGGCTTTTTAGGCAGTCTTGGGTGGCGGTTGGTGCATGACCACCGTCTTCTCAGTGTTGATGGTCAGGCCGAAGTTCTTGCAGGCGGTGGAGAAGTGATCGATGCTCCTTTGCATGTCTCCTTCAGTAGTTGCATTGGGGCAGAGTCGTCGACGAGCAGAAGTTCGTGGACGGTGGTTGTGGAGACACGCGATTGAAAGTGCATCCTCTGGTTAGTTGAGCAGTTGACCGTCCGTTCTTTAGGCGACGTGGATCCCGGGGAGTTCGTCACGGCAGGTGGCCATCAGCATGGCAGAGAGCATGAGACTGAAAGGGGTAGGTTGGAGGACACAGCCCTGCTTCACTCCGTTGGTCACTGCGAATGCCTCTGAGACAGCTCAATGGTCCGTGACTCGCGCCACCATGTCATCGTGGAGCTGACGCATCATCCCAGTGAATCGTTCGGGAAAACCAAATTTCTGCACGATTTTCTACAGTTTTTCACGATTCAGCGTATCGAAGGATTTCGTCAGATCCGCATCTCCTAACACTTCTCCTGCAACTGGAAGACGGCGAAGGACATGTCCGTGGTCCCATGATGACGACGGAAGCCGTAACAGCTTTCCGGCGGGAGACCCGGTTACAGATGGTTGTTCAGGCGGTCGAAAAGAATTAGAGTGAAGATCTCTCCGGCGATGTTCAGAAGGGAAATTCCTCGGCGGTTGTCGCAGATTTGACGGTTCCCTTTCCGCTTGTTGGGGTGCAGGATTGTGGCGTCCTTGAAATCCTGCAGGACCTCTCCTTGACGCCACATCTCCTGAAAGGGCGCTGTCAGATAATCCATGCGTTGGGGGGGCACCGTGCTTGTAGATCTCAGCGGGGATCGCATACGATCCGGACGCTTTACCGCTCGAGAGCTGCTTCATGGCCTTGATTGTTTCGTGGAGAGAGGGCGGGAGGCCGAGATCGGCGTTGGTCTTCACTTGAGGCGGTGGCGACGTCGGAGTTGGTTGATAGACGTTTGAGGACGCCTCTGAAGCGCTCGACCCATCGCTGAAGAAGTTTTGTCTTCTTGGTGAGTAAGGTTCTTCCGTTGGCACTGAGAAGAGGAGAACTTCCTTTTGTTGGCAGACCGTAGACAGCCTTGATCGCGGAGAAGGAATTCTTCCATTCGTTGCGGTTCGCGTACTCTTGGATCTCCACGGCCTTGCGGGTCGTCCAAGCGTCGTACACCTCCCACAGCCGCTGTTTCACAAGGCGGCAACTACGATAGAAGGCTGCTTTGTTGTTGTCGGTGAGGCCGTTGAAGTAGGCTTTGCAGAAATAATAAAAATAATAATAGCAATCTTAATTAGCATACTTTATGCCGGTTTACAGGCACTGTCAGGGAAGGACTAAACACAAATCCGGCCGGTTCTTCTTGGCGAGCTGTTTGCTGATGGCGGCGTCGTTGTCATCGAAGCAGCCCTGATGTTGGCGACGTGCGCGACCGAGGACAGCCAGGGCCGTTGACTGGACTGTGTCCCCGAGTTGGCACCATCGGTTCTCCACGGGGGCGTACTCGTCGTCGGCAGCGGCTAGCTCGTTTCTGAAATGGAGATGGTTGGCAAACAAAGACTACAGAGCAATATTCGGCTTACCTGATGGTCGCTTGCCTTGAAGTCTCCTGCGAGGTTGTAGATGAATCCGTATCTCGGAGAGGACGAGGCGATGGTCGACCCACCCGTCAGCACCCTTAATCACCTTCGTCATAAGTACGTCCCGCTGGTGTCGCCTATGGACGAGGACGTAGTCCAACAGGTGCCAATGTCGCTACCGAGGGTCCATCCAGGCGGCCTTCTCTCGCATCGGGAGGCTGAATTACGTGTTAGCCAGGATGGACCGGTGTTCTGCGCAGGTTCGTAGGAGGAGCAGGTCATTGTCATTGGAACTGCCGAGACCGTGGGGACCCAGCACTCCTCTCCAGGCAGCATGGTCTGTGCCGACGCGGGCGTCGAAGTTACCGACGACAATCAGCTTTTCCACTCTCGGCACAGTCGACAGGAGGGCGTACAGGTCCTCGTAAAATTTGTTCCTCGCCTCGTCGGGTCTGGTCATCGGGGAGGGGGCATAGACGCTGATGATGGTGGTGAGTTTTCCTTCCCGGAGAGGCAGGTGAAGGCTCGTCAGGCAACCTTTGATGTCCTGTGACAGTCAGAGCAGTCGTTCACGATGTCATTCCGGATGGCAAAGGCGCCGTCATCCGTTCTGGTCGGCTGCACTTCGGATCGTCTAAAAGGAAATGAATATTCCAGGCTGCCAGAGTGAGCGGACTCACCCGATTTTAATTAATTCGACCGTATGTTTTGCGTTTGCGACCACGGTCAGCGTGGTTCCCCAACATTTGTTTAGGACACCTTTTCTAGCCCCTTCCTCCTCGCGGGGGTGAGCAGTGCTCTCCCTAAATGGGGCTGCCCAGTTGGCCCAGACGACTGCCGAAGTCCACTATGGGCCAAGTCTTCGTTTAGTAGGAGGGCCACCCGAGTTAGCCTGGGAGTGCCTACGACATCGCGTAAGCTGAAGGGGGAGGGGGTAGGGGAGGGTAGAGAGAGGGGATGCAGAGCTTTTCCGTCCCTATCTAAGCTAAACTAGTTACTGATATATAGGCGATGAGCAGACACAATCAACATAATGGCATTGAACTTACAGTGAGCATGGACACGAACAAGCAGACAAAAGCAAGTAAGCATTAAAAGCAAGAAGCACATGTAACAGAGGAAATCTAACAGAACGGCCTTTAGCTCTCAACAAGGACAAAAACAAACAAGCAGACAGAGAGCAGGCGAACATGAGCAAGCAAATGCAGCAGAGAAACGTTCGCTTACCTTGGAGCTCCCTTACCTTGTGGCCTCACACGGTGTCCCAGATGGAACCTCGCCTCGACGATGCCGATGCGGTGACCCATCCGGCTAGCGAAGCTGAGATTATCGTGTTCGGAGATGCATACACAGATACCCTCACCTGGTTTAGCCCGCCGTTCGAGGCGGTTACCGGGGTGTGACCGCTAGGCAGAGCCTAGCTTCGGGGGGCCACATATGAGCGTTGGATAGGGGACTACACCACAGTAAGTAAAACTCTCAAATCGAGTTTTTTTCTAAAGTCAATTAACTTCGATCATATTTCACATTATGCGGATGCATAAAGAAGTAAAACTGACTGATTTGGATGGGAGCGATTTCGCGCTGTTCCGTGTAATAAATCTTAGCAGTGGAGAGTTCGAAAACCGTGGTAAACAACTTACATTGCAACCCCATAAAAGTATTGAAAGATGAAAATACATGGCAGTGGAAGGTGCCATACGCCTCGGACGAAGAAAGCAGCACTACATGAGGTATCCGAAAAAAAGTAGTAACGTATGTACCATCGAGTGAGATTTGACGTTCAAGTCTTGAAAGACTACATCTCAATGGACTATAAAGAGTTCATTGCTAATGTTTTACAGAGCAAAATCTCTACTCTTGCGTCCAGATGCTTTCTTCTCCACGGCTGCCCTCTGTGAGCAAATATAACGATGGATGTGTTATTTCAGAAAGACAAATATACTGTAAATACGGATCAGAGGACGAAGCAGTGGGCAAGAGGAAGGTCAAACGAGGTAGTGCTCTGCCCAGTTCTGAGCCCTGATTTTGATTACTAACTGAAAATATGCTGGGAGTGTTTTCTAGATGCTTACTGCAACAGTAGAAATTGCCAGTCCAGGGACCGATCGGAGGACGTTAGACAGCAAATTGCGGAATTATTTAAATGGGTCAGAAAGTGAAAGTTTGATTAATAGGATGAATTGGCATTATGTTGGCATTATGAGGCGAAAATTCTAGCAGAAGCAGAAAATGCGATCGCTGGAACAAGAGCCTTATTGGCTTGACGTCTCAGATTCTTACTCGGACTCATCGTCAGAGGAAGTCGCAGAAAAGGGTACTGGAGGTATAGGGGACGCAGCATTTGTAGGACGCGGTTGCCAGGTAACCACATGCCTACGGTAATTGGCGACATTCGCGTTCATCACTGGGGTAGTATTTGGTGCGATGACTGCTTGCCGGTCCATACTTTAGCCGTTAATTGTCGCGATTTCATCACATTTGTTGATTTTTGGGGTGTCGATTCCTCACCAATTTGGCAAACTTAAGGTGTGGCCGGGTCTCGTTGAATGAGCCGCGTCTAGTGTTAGTCCTCACTGCTGCTGCTGCTCCTGCATGTTTGGTTGTTAACGTTCAGAGTAATCTTCCAGTTTTACCGACGTGGTTGCTTTGTCTGCGACTGCTCCAGCTCCGGTATACGACGCCGGACGTTTCCTGCCTTGCGAGCGGTTCCTTCCGCCTCATAACCTGGCTCCTGATGGTTACCTCCGGCCAATATGCAATGTCAACTCTGAGTGGTGTGAGAAGGCGGCCGATGGCTTCTGAGACGTTCTTAACGTACGGGGGTGTTTGCCAAAATTTGGGGCCCGTTGGATTTTGGGCAAGATCTTATTTCGTGATCGTACCTGTTAGAGGTTAGGGTTAGGGGTTTGGGTTATGGGTCAAGATTATGGTTTGGGGTTAAGGGTTAGGCTGGGGCTTGTCTACTGCAGGTACGGGCACGAAATAAGATCCAACCGAATTTTGTTCCCTGTCGTGTTCACCCATGCACCGGCCTATAATGTTGCGCGGGTAACCATTTTCCTTAGCAGCCGTCGAAGATATTGTAAGCCAAAAACCTTGTCTTCCGGTTCGTTACAATGCGTCCCAGCACGCCGGTACTTCTTCCTTACGTAATTGTGTTTGTGTCTGTTTGGGTGGCTGCTGCTGAAGCTCAGTGCTTGCATCGTATTATTTGCTTCCCTGAACATTTTCGCTTTAAATCACTACAATCGTTGTGGAGGACGTGGACATAAAAGAGCGCTAGGTGACTGTTTTCTTCCTGCTCCATCGTGAATTGTATCTCCGGGAACACGGCGTTGAGGTGTGCTTTGAACGCCATCACTTAAACCCATTCGATGGCGACAGTGTCATTCACATAAAAAACCTATAATTTCGCTCTGTGGTGCCAGACGATCAGCGACTCCAACCGCTGTAAGATCGCCTCAGATGTGAGTCCCAAAATCGGCGTGAAATGCGTCTTGAGACAGAATTTCAGGAGCTGAAGGATTTGCGTGTGTTCGAGCCGATTTCATCATATTTGCTTTGTGGAAACGTTCCGATGGCTTCGACCCTCAGATCCTGCGAAATAGGCGTAAAAAGGGAGGCAAAATCAAATGATATCATGACGTCGCTTGGCAGGAAATTTACCCCTTTAAGTTTCTCCAAGAATTGTTTTGGCGAGTTGACTGTGTTGTCTGAATCA
>CACRXP010000188.1:281046-291522 GCA_902702965.1 Spirometra erinaceieuropaei | reverse complement strand
GATATAGCTCTTCACCACTGTCGGGTTATTTTGTCTGAATTCGTTTGCACCGGTGATTCGCTTTGAGAACCCGTGTCGCACCCTTGCCTTGTTTTTATGTCCCGTTCCGGTATCCCAATGTTCATCGAAAAGTTTACTTTTTTCTCAGCTTTATCACAATATTGAACTATAAACCTGATGTGGAACTGAACGACTCACTAATTATACAGTAGTTTCCGTGGTATGTGTAGTTTCCATAGGTTGTGTCCTTTTTGATGATGACCAGTGTCCAGAAAACTGCACGGCTGCATTATGCTCCATTTTTTATTCCTCTGTGTGGGGTAAGTATATGGCATATTTGCCATCGTCAAGTCATATTTGTGTGGCTTCCATTTACCATCAGAATCCTCGTTTATTTGAAAAATTCCCTCATTTAAAAACTCATCTATTAGAAGAGTGTTTTTGGGCAAGACTGCAAAAATGCGTCATTTGTTTCTCATTTGAACCAGATTTTTGCATCTACGCGTAGAGGTTTGTTGCGGCTCCAAATAAATCATCCTTTTGGGGTGGTGATACGGGTCACAAGCATAGATCTCCGAAAAAGTCAGCACTTTTAACCGTACAACTTAGATTTATTGTCATTCCTTGTCATCCGCTGCCACTATTAACGTCAGAAATAATTTCCAACAGTAAGTCAAATACGACTTTTGGTTTATGCATTCTGCTTGAAAACACCCGGTCCCCATCGAACCGATGTCAATACTTACGAAGGCTACCTGTATCGTTCAGATTTCCAGATGAAGACCACTAAATAATCAAAGTAACGTCTGAATCCGGTGAAAAATATTTTGCTTTATTGATGAGCCGTTAGTAAGTGTGCCCGCGTCTCTATTTGTATGCGTTGTTATCTGCGTGGTCTAGCAGTTTGTTGCATCCCTTATCTAATAAACGCTTATTGTGATGGGTATATGACCATTATGGTAGCCTACTATTCCATTGAAGGGAGGTTGTAGTTCACTCTCCCCTGTTCCGCTACACTTTATGCCCCAGCGATCTTGGAACTAAATTAGCATAGGCGACTCGATGTCATATTTTAGTTGTTTTATCTACACGTTGGCCATTACGAAGATCAAACGTTACACGTGCTCGAGGAGAGTAATAATTGATTTACCCTCAGTAATGTTATATTCTCAACGGAATGCGGGTCGTCATGGGCTTTCTTCACTTTTTCACCAAGGTCTGCTGGCTGTATACCGTCCGCTAGTCACGTTTGAGTGTAAAAACTTGGGACAACCCCTGTTCACCCAACTCCAGCTGAAACAGCGACAGACTTACGTCGCAATTCCCATACTAATTTGGAAGTTAAGGAAATTAAACATACTTCGTAGAGTGGCGTTTTAATATTTGAGGATATCCACCAACTCTCTTGTCCATGGTCGTCTTTCTTAGTCGTTCGTTAAAATGACGTATTTCCTTTATTTCAGGAGGATCCGATGCTCCTTCAGTACCGCCTTAGTGAAAAACTGGTTTAGTCGCCAACTATCCTGGTTGCTGTGTGCCACACCTCTTTCCACAACTTTTGTACATATTACTTATTTTTGCGCATGATGTTTTCTTTGAATCTCTGTATATATTTTGTCCTTCTGTCTTATTTCAAACGGGATATGAATAAAATTTTGAAGCGGTTTTCTCTTTTTGTTTAAGCGATTTCTGCCTTCTTTTCGGCGCTTGCTTCTGTGTGCTTAATGTTCTTCCTGGGTCCGGAGTCCATCGTCAACTTCGAGCCTTGATCGCAACCTGTTAAACTAGTGAATTTCATTGAAGGGTTACACCCCTCTTGCTTGATCACCCATTAATCTGTAGGCCTGGGAAATTCCTCCTGGGTCTTCGAGGGTCTAGCTTGCTCCCCACATCTTTGTCTCCGGATGGTAGGGTTGAGAGGACCCCAAGTGACAACAGTTCGAGCGTGTACTTGCGCCGTTTGATGGCGTTTTTTGATGGAACTCATTTATTTTGCGTGAAAAATATAGCTTTCGGATGTATAAGTTGTTGAACGCACACAAAATGGGTGACCTGCCTTTTGTTTTTCCGATTTAGGCATGGAGGAATCAGTAAATCCCTTTGCGGACCCAACATCTGTGTCACGGGGGAACTCCCGGTTCACTACCTTCAGTTTGCCTGACTCGAGTGTCCATGATGATAGCCCGTCTGGCGCACGTAAGTTTTCTTCCTGTTAGCCAGTTATACCCAGACACATGATCCGGGAGCAGGACTTCAATTTCTGATTAATATTTGTTATGCAGCCGATTTTGAAGACCGTCGACCGATGCTCCAAGGCAAAAGGAAATCGTCTGCATTCCGTTGTGTAACCA
Source organism: Spirometra erinaceieuropaei (assembly GCA_902702965.1). Lineage (NCBI taxonomy): Eukaryota > Metazoa > Platyhelminthes > Cestoda > Diphyllobothriidea > Diphyllobothriidae > Spirometra > Spirometra erinaceieuropaei. The sequence continues at coordinate 289,171 of CACRXP010000188.1, read as the reverse complement.
GGTTAGATCGGCGAGTGCAACTTCCATGTGAATGTCATACATGCTAGTCTCTCATGAACTTAGCAGTTGATCTCGGATTTTCCATCCAGGAAACTGATTAACGCTCACCAGTCATCACCTACGGACGCACCAATTAACTCCTAGATGGGCTGGCGGACAGGCCCTGTCCGCTGGGGTGCTTGTCATTTCGGTGCCTCCCGTCTATCACGCGTTGGGTTCTTACTGCCAGACGGCACGACGTGTTGCTTTGCTCCTTCAGTTTTCTAATACATATCTATTGGAGACAGTGGCTACTGAACTAGACACAGAAACGTCTATCAAGTTCTACACAACAGTCAACACTCATTCTTCCCTGCCATCTGACCCATTACAGTGGGGAACATTGGTTTCTCGTAAATTGGCTAGTAAATTCTATTGATGGGGTGGACACGTGGCCCTATTGACAGTGTTGACTCCAGTGATAAATGAGCAACTGGACTCTGGGCCTGACTTTCGAGTCATAATACCTCCGTGTTTGGTTAGAACTGTCGGAGAACGGCATTTAAGTCAAAAATAACCATTCTAGGTTCTTACCTGTCTTTGTCGGTACTCCTTCCGTAACTTTGAGTATCTGCGTTCTGCAGCCATAACGGTAATAGTGGTCAGAAAAGACATGCGACGGACGAAGTTGAGGGATCCTTGGAGAAGTCTGTGACACCCGGTCTCTCGAGGCGACTTTACCTAACGGAATCATTGCTGAGGGGAACGCACTTGCGCCACAATTAAAAAAAATAAATTTTATTTTCACAGATAGGGACCACACTATGGTTTTTGTATCCTTGAGATGCCTCGGTTGATTCCATGCAAACTTCTAGGCTATTTCAGGACACGTGCCATTCTTCGTACTTGCTCTTTCGTGTTGCTTCTGAATTCTCAGCAGCTCTGACTTGAGAAACCTGTTTATCGTTGTTCGGCAGTCCCGGCGGTAAAGTCGACCCCATTTGGGAGTCGAAGTGCAGAGGGGAAAGCCTGGACAGCATTCCAGTCGTCCAATTTGAGTAAACAATCTCCTCGGAAATGTACTCTTTTGCGTTAGATCGAGAGCAAACGTCTGCTGCCTGTAGTCGGCACAAATGGTAAAGACGGGATCTTTAAGGAAGTGGCGGGAATGCTTCATGGCCGAGTAGATGACGAGGAGCTCACGACCAGATGTGCTATAAGGGGTTCCGGCCGTCGAAATTTTCTTCAGGGAGAATGCCAACAGCCAGGTTCGACCTGCAAAATGTTGGACGAGGACTCCTCTGACATCTGTTGTCGAAGCGTCTATCATTAACGAGAGAAGAGTTTCGGGAACGGGCTGCGCCAACAAGGTAGTGTCAGAAAAGGCGGCCCCCATGTTCGCGGGACAACACGCCTGTGGATGGCAAAATCAGGCTGGCACGATTTGGCAGAAACCAACAGTGAATTTGACCACGTTTGAAAGTCGGTGGAGGAAGATCGCGGATAGACAGAGGGTGCAAACCCTGTGAATGGACATAACAACACGGGGATGGCACACTGGGTGCCCACGCCGATAAATGGATGCGGGCGCCCTGTTCGTCGGGGTGGCCAAACACCAAACGCTAAACACCAAATACCACCATTTTGACTAGCCATGAAGAAGTCATTGATGTGGGCATACACAAACGACAGGCCAGGCAGGACGCGGACGATGAACCCCTGGAACGTCCGGACGGTGTAGGAACTCCGAGACACAGTGTTAGTGGCCGCAAGTATGAAGGTATCGTCGGTGGCGATCCGCATTTAAAGAAAGGCATGCACCGGTTCGATTTTCGCAGAAACTCCTCTGCCTAGAAGGGCATCGGTAGAGCCTTTTAGACGAGACTCGGTACCGATCGGGAATAGTAGCGTACTCAGACCTTGCCCTTACCGTCGCGAGTTCACAGCTCGTCGAGTTTTCGCAGTTGAGTCAGTAGAAAAACACTTGCCTACCTATGTCTCTAAGTACTGCTGATAAGGACAACGGAGATTAGACTGGCAATTTCCGACTTAGATGCTCCAGTAGGCCATTTGTACATCGATTCCAGGTCGGAATTTACTGGCATTGGGACATGGACCGGAATAATTTGAAACTCAAGGGGATGACGTTGTGTCACATGGCAAGGCCCTGTCGGCTTTGATACGGAGTGATGTCCATCGGTTTAACCTTCCAGTACGTAATCAGGCGTTTTGAGCTGCATGAGTGAACCCTTGTAAGCTCCTGATATCGCCAAGCATTTGCTAAGCCAGTAGCTAGCTAACCATCCTTGCACCACAGAACTCTACCCAACAACAATTGGTCTGCGCCGAATCGCTTATCTTTGTGGCTTCTGCAGTTGCATTTTAGGATCCTTTCAATCGGACACCCGATGCGGCAGATGCAAAGCCTTGGTCTTTGCAAGCTAATTCCAAATGTTACCTCGATTCTTCGTCCTCCACAGCTCCGCCCCTGAACTTCTGCCACCTGCTCGACGTCCGCCTAAACCACCGAGCAGAAATTTCTGTCCTCATTCGACTACTGCCATAGTTCATGCATAGCGAGCGATGAGAACAACCAGCGCCATCACAGGTTACCTCCGCGGAACCTTTTTAACAGTCAAACTAATTTGCGGCTCATCCGCCGCACCTCACTCCTCCCACCACTTCCTTGGCCTTTGGATGGCAGTACAAAATCCAGATTACCGGGAATATGCGTGAGCGCGATGGCTCACAACGCCAAGCTGCCCATCTGTGCGCCGCACATTAACGGGTCCCTAGCTTCACAAGCACCAGACCTCAATGGGGGGATGTCGTCTCTCAGAGTTGAGAGGTGTCAAAGAGGTCACATTTGGGAGGCGGTCATTGCAGCCCGACTCTAATTTCAACGGAGAAGCGAGTAGTCGCAGCTACCGACAGTCTGCGGGTCACGACAGTTTAAGAATCGTGATAGTTTCGAAGCGAACTGGGCTGTTTATATTGATGAACTGAGCACTTGGTCGGGGTTGGATGAATCTCCCTCCCATTTTCGTATACAATTGTGGCAGACAGGTGAGGAGACTGGGCGCAGTGGGTGGCATGGCGTAAAGCCACCACCCTAAGTGGAGGTCACGAAACTTCAGCTAAACCCGACCAACGTACGTCATAAGTTAATCTGGCCCCCATTTTTATCTCTCGAAACGGTGGAACAGTCCGTTTCTTCGGAGGACCACTAACAAGAGCTACATCAGCAGAATCACTCCACTCTACCCTTACAAAATTTTTTCGATCACGTCCGCACCAACGACCTATCCAAACCCCTTGTTCATCGCTTGAATCACAAGCTCCACCCAGTGAAGATGACCGACGGACGAGGTATTATGTACTTACTGGTGGTATGGAGAAGCGGTCACGTCATGGTGATTCAGGGATGCCTAACTCGTTTACGGAGCAGATTCCGACCGAATCGGCCTTACTGGTTTCAATGGCATAATCGTAATCAGAGATCTTTTTGAATTACTTTTGCCAATGACGACCGCTACATCGCTGACTTTTTCGCCCTACTTTCATTGCCCTTTCATGCTTTATCTTCAGTTCTGCGGGACGAATAGTATCCCATGTTGGTGCTGAGGTGTTTTGTCTGCGTGAAGGGCAATCACCTCGTGTTTTCTAAAAGGCAAACTAGCTGATTCAATTGTCGAGTATGTCTAGGAAGGCTTGCTGGTCGACATCCGCATAGCCGTTGAGCGTCTTGTAACGCTTACACGTCAGCCGGCTCGTCGACTTCCTAGAATTCCATCATTCTCTCGCTAATCGTGATGACGGTCTCCTTTGAGAACTTTGCTGCTTGTAATCCACCGAATTGGCGTTTAAAACAGCTATATGTACATTTTATGTTTGTGCTGCACCTGTACGATTCGTTTTTCCATTTTTAGCTGTAAATTCCACCCAACCCATCGCAGAAAAACTGACCAAATTTGGTCGGAGTCCACACTTTGCCACAAAATCCCGCTCAAAAAAACGCCACCCCCACCCTAAACCAGACGACCAACACTATGATGACTTTGAGACCATCGATTGGGTCAAGGACATTGCGCGGGATCGGGACCGTCACCGTAGGATTCATTCATCAAAGGCGAGTTATTGAAAACCATTAAGACATGCTGGCTTGCACACTTTTAGGGGAAACATTCGAGTGCGACTGGGAATTCCAAGTCCTGAAGTTCCCCTCGTTTTTTGGTGTGTTTGAAGTCTTGAGGATGATTAATATGCCTACTTTTCTATCATCACACCATTCCTCTTGGTGTATAGTGAACTTGAAGTCCACGGACTCTGCCCTGCCATTCCCGCAAGGTTCCTCTGGAATTAATTTCCAAATCATAGGCCATCGTCTACTCAATGTTACTTTACATTAATGATCGTCGTGGAGATCTTTTCCTGTCCGCTCGCAGTGGCCTTATTGTGCGGCAACTCATCGTTTTTCGTAAGGTTTTAGGCGAACGCAAATGACTGCATTAGTGCCAGCGTTTGAAACCTGTGCTATAATTGTACATCCTTCAGCATAGAACCGCCGTGATATGCTCCCGACACCTAGCTGGATTTATGCAAGGTGAGGTTGCTGACTACACTGCTTTGCGGCCCAGAGACCTGGCGAGGAGTCTACACCATATGCACTTCAACTGTCTTTAGGACATTCTTAAGATTAATTGGTAGGAATTCGACCACTAGACCCAGGCCCTGGAATGGATTTGCATATTTAACATCTTTGAACCATTGCGGCTAACCCAACTTCGATAGCCCACTCACGTGTTGAGAATTATGGCTGAGTCCTTCCCAAGACGACTGCTCTATGGCGATGTCACCGGTACTCGTAAAAATACGAGTATGCCCCGAGGGCTTCGCTGATATGTCTCGTGATCCATCTGAAATTTTAAGAGATTCAACACCATCGGCAAGCATGGCGAGCTGCTGTAAAAAATGGAAATTCAGCCGTGTAGAGGAAACTGGGGACAGGCATCAAGAACGCAAGACTGGAGCAACGCCGTCCACGTCCATAGTTGTTCTCACATCTCACCGATAGCTCGCACTAGGGTCTAACTTAGGCTCACTGGGACGCCTTAATATCAACTGTAGCAAAATCAAGAAAATTCGGACACCGCCTTAGAAGATTGCTTCTAACACTTAAACCTAGAAGGCAGTTTCAACACCAAAACTTTTTCCACACTAACTCTTTTATCTTGACGACCGACGTTGCTGGCTAGTAAAAGACTAGCTTTTAAGCGACCGCCTAGGCGGTATAGGTGAAAACGCGCTCCTAACAAAATCAGGAGGACTTTCGCTCAGGGTGCGGTACACTGATGGTCCCTTTTAATTCCACTACGCTACTACCTTGCATCACGACTTTCTCTGCTGTAGTCGGCCATGCTGCATGACGAAATGCCATCAGAATTGCTCTACGTGCGCTGCCCCAGCACAGGCACTGAAATGTGAGCAAATGGCAGAGGCTACTTATCCAATGTCGCATCTCGCATCAGGAATGTGTTCGTTTGCTAGTACTACTCAGGTAGTCAATAAAGTAGGTCTTTTAGCCCGCACAAGTAGAGTACCGCGGTATCCCAGAGAACTATACTCCGCGCATTGATACTCTTAGCCACTCCGGGCGTGATTTTCTTTGTAATTCTTGCAAATGATTCGGTTAAGTACTAAGGCAGCCTAACTAGGCCTGAAAATCTGTTCTTCTGAGTAGACGATTACTTCAACATTTGTGCGGCCAGCGGAGGTAGGAGTGTGTGGATTTGCACACACGGATACCCTCATCTAGTTTAGCCTGCCGGTCTTAACGGTAACGGTAATCGGACTGTGACCGCTTGGCAGAGCCTAGTTTCGGGAGCCACATGTAAGAGTTTGATTTCGCTTATTGGATGCAAGGCGTAGTCTGCACCTGCAAACAAGTGGGCAACCTGCTACGGCCATCCCGCGGACTCACAACCGGACACCCCTACACCCCACGAAAGGACCACAGAAAGGCAAAAGATCCATTCCAGATGCCGTTATTGATCGGATACAACAATCATCTCATGCGTCATCAAAATGTTTTTGAAGTTCAGCGACGATACTCATACAAAAATTTAAGCAGTCGAGTCCGGCAAGCGTACGGGTCTGATGATAAATAATCTAAAGCGTACATTTGCCGCACTTGATTTATTTAAAGGGCTCTAAGGCCTGACTGAAGTGATCTGAACTGTAGGCGGTTGGACGTTAATTTCTTTACAGTTCCTAAGGCGTACGGGTAAAGTAACTGTCTTTCACCAACCACCAATCATTACATAATAACTTCGGGGATCCGTCCGCCACAATAGTTATTGCTTCACAATGTGGTTGAGAGCTTCAGTTCTAACGCGCACTATAACATTATACCACTGTACAGTGCTTACATAAATAGCTCCTCTAAGGAGTCATTTTAACGTTCAACATAGATGGGGTCCAAGGCATAGCATTTGAAGAAGAAACAACGACACGGTCGTCTGAAATGGTTTATCTCGGCTGTTAGACATCCTCACGTAAAAACAACGTAAATTTCTGATAATGGTGCCAGTCACCTCCCTAATTCATCCGGTGCACCACTAGGGTTTCTAATTGCCTGCCTAAACCAAAAGAACTATTTAATCGTTATCGGCATCCCTTGTATTTTTTATAAATTTTTTTCGGAATTTTTGACACTGCATATTTGTGCCACTGACGCTTCAGAATAAAGGCTGCATGATACCCCGTTGCCTATAACAATAACAACCGCATTCACCGCTTTCGACCAACCAGTCAAATTTATTCTGCCTATCCCACATCCCATCCCCACTTCAGCGCTGCTGTCGTTTTCCGTATTGTCATTTTCATCAGTTGACTCAGTAGGCTATGACTATCATTAATTCAGTGGTCCATCTTGTAGCTCATTTCGTCATTGCGTCTGAAGATCTTAGAAAGGAAAGCTACGAGGTGTGTCCTAAGGCAGTCACGTCATCACTTTTTAATTTGGTTCTATCTAGCTCAATTCCGCCAATGTACCGAGTTTTGTGGCCATTCGGGTGGCAAGTTGGCGATTGTTTATGGCGGCCTTTTAGACCTATGTTTATGCAAACGGTGGCGAAACCTGTTTAGAACCGCTGGCTTTCCAGGTGCTGCAGAGAGCAGTGCAGTATCTGCGGCTCAGAAGATGGACAGACCATGCTACACTGGCGTCCACAACTCATCTAACACCCTACTTGCCGATAGAGCTTTTTAACGTCATTTAAAAGTAAACCAATTAACTAGTGGAAGTTGTACTTGTCTTTCAGGTTACAAACGCCATCTTGCTAGATTTTCTTTCGTTATTGTGAGCATTTATTCTACTTATTCTCGTCAAAAGCACTTTGAGGTGTCCTTTGACTTAGGCTTTCAAAACTTCTGTTGTAGGGTAACTGTTTGGGTTATTTGCGCGTCTGCTGGAATTCAGCCTCCGGTTGGATTTGTGTCCTCCTCGTGGGCATTGCCGCAGGTATTGTGGCCGCCATCATCGATATCGGTACACCCTGGCTCTCTGATCTGAAGGAGGGCATTTGTCTGGATGCCTTCTGGTTCAACCGTGCCCAGTGTTGTTGGTCTTCCAACAGTTCCGGTAAAAGCTGTGACGAGGTACACTGGAGGTCTCTTATAGTGATCTCCTCCTCCCAGTCCTTATTACTTGTCCTTTTCTTAGTACCTGCGTTTCATCCTTGGGTTGTGAGCCCTTGAACCAACTAGGATCACTGCTGTTTCAGACCCGAATGAGTTCCAAGCACGGTTTGCACCGTACTGCGCATAGTCTCACTCCGAGTCGTCTGGACTCAGTCTTGCCACTGGTACACTCTGGCAGAAGGAGGAGAAATCCAGGTCACCCTTTCAGGACCGTTCGCCACCATAATCGTTCTAAGGCGCCTTTGAATTTTCATGGCGCCTGAAATTTGGGACTTAGAAAGTTTCCAACAAAACCAAGGGTCAGGCTCCAATGGATTATGTAGGGTCCCTTAGAAGGACTTCTGGTTTTTGCAAACAGAAATGTTGCGGTCAGTTAGAAATGCCTAGTTAACTATTGCGTGCAGACCCATTCACAGTCGTCTTGACCCTATGTTCTCACTGATGC
>CACRXP010000188.1:232907-254782 GCA_902702965.1 Spirometra erinaceieuropaei | reverse complement strand
TCTTTTGGAACGGGACCAGCACAGGCAGGTTCACTGAGCTAACTTCAAGCTGCTTAACTGAGTCTAGTAGAAATGCCGTAATGATCGCGGCTGTTGGTTGAGCACGCGTTTCAAAAAACGACATCCACACTTTTTATCCCAAACTGGCGATACGCCAAGGCAAGCAGCCGAAGAGTGTTTGGGCGTCGCAAGCGACGGCGTCAACTTGCGCTTTGCACAAATGACCAGCACAGCTCTCTGAATTTCATTCATGTTCAGATGGGTATTATTGGTTTTATGGCGGGTGCCGATTGACAAGAGGATCTTCTTTGTCTAACGTGAACCCTTACCTTAGGCTATCGTGTTCCCCACCCGCCAAGTAGTGGTCAGTATTTTACGTGTTTTCATGTAATTATCCAACCCAATTATGCTCAAGCGCCAGGCGACATCTTTAGACGCAAGTGTCGACGGGTTTCACTCCGTGATCTCTTGTCCAGCAACCATGCCGCTTGAACACTTTCGATTCTGACGAGCCGGGGGCACTTCACCCCAAACTGCCTTCTATTTTTCAGGGTAGTCCTAACGGGTTAACTGAGTTCCAGGATATTTTAGAGGCATTAAAGTAAGTGCCTCATGTGTGCTAATGTGTGGATAAATCGCGCAATGGCGACCAGTATCTCAAGGTTTAACAGTCTGCTTGCTTGTGTGACGCCGGTACTTTGCTCAGACTTGCGACCAGATGTCAGAGCTCGGTGCCGCTGCAATCCACATACTTTCTAGATGTCACTGCATCCAGCTCGCTGGCCGGGCTGTGTGCATCAACCTATCAGGGCTACAGACTTGCCAACCTGTATGTTCGTGATTTCGCTTCGCGTTTCATGTGTGCTTTCCTCTCTTCCGTCTTCAGGTAGTGGTATTCCTGAAATAAAAACTATTCTCAGCGGCTTCATAATCCGCGGGTACCTTGGCAAATGGACCCTACTAATCAAGTCCTTGGGCATGATTCTCGGTGTCTCGGCCGGCCTTAGTCTAGGAAAAGAAGGTCCTATGGTGCACATGGCTTCTTGCTGTGGAAACATTCTGAGCTATCTATTCCCAAAGTACTCCAAAAACGAGGCCAAGAAGCGCGAGGTAATTCCCCCCCCCTCATCTCCTTTTTACGTAAAAGCCTCTGCGGGTTTTCAAATTCGGTAGAGTTATAAACTTAATGTACTGAACAACACTGCAAGAAGATCGCTCTCGAAATCTTAGAAACCGAAATGAAATTCCCGATCTGATCAGTATCAGTTAGGTGGAGGTGCGGAAGCAGGGAGAGGTGGACGGTTTGATGGGGGAGGGCCTAGGGGAGGATGGTGACAAAGCCAAACGATATAAGGATGCGGGGTTCGATGTTAAGTGGGACGGGTCTAGAGGGATCGGGAAGGAAACCTTTCTGATCACTCGGAATGTTTGTCCAGTCTGTGAAAATTATGTTGATGATGCATCCATGGTTATTTTGGACGCCGTCAGAGATTAAAAGGAGAATGCATAGGTTGTTATGCTCAGCCAGAAATCATACAACCACTTCTCCCATTCCCTTGACGCCTGCACAGAATATACTTTTAGGGCTCTCCGCGAACACGTTAGCCTCCGGCAAGGATGGCTCCATGATCGAGAAAATGACAATAAACGATTGATGTATGTAAGCAACCCACTAAGAGTGCTATAGGCCAGACGCAGACAGATGTTTCGCTGTCGATACTGATTATCAGTACGTCATAGGCCATCTGGAGTGAGGTAATATAAACGTGTCAAGTAAGCGTTTGACACCCACTGTTGTGGTTAGGATCTCACTCGATCCCATTCTGTTCATCCGCCAGCTGGCTATTGATGACAACGAACGTTTTCATTGGACACATACCACATATCAAGTTAGATCCTAACCACAACAGTGAGGGTCAAACGCTTACTTGAGAGGCCAGTGTGTGGAAGCCGTCAAGTTTCTCTGTTCTCATGACACCATCCGTTTGTCGCTTGGTACTCTGTGTCCACCTTGCCATGCTTATTCTTAAAATTGTATTTTTCCAAATGAGAAACAGTCCCTGACTTTTGGACTGAATTTAAATTAAGCTGCCTTTCTTCTTTCAGTTGCCGGCGTTCTCATTTTAAAAGTCGTTCGTTTTGAGCGAACCGTTTATTTTATTTACATTTAGACATCTGAAGACTAACTGTACCGTTAGTTTCCTCTGGAGGGACTTAATGATTCGTGCTCATATTCTCATAACTATCACAATCTCTTTTTCCAGATCCTATCAGCTGCGGCAGCTGCAGGTGTCGCGGTGGCCTTTGGGGCTCCCATCGGTGGTGTCCTTTTTTCTCTGGAAGAAGCCAGCTATTACTTTCCCATGAAGACCATGTTCCGGTCCTTCTTCTGTGCTATGGTCTCTGCAAATCTCGTTCGTATGATCAATCCCTACGGAGATGAGCACCAGGTCATGTTCCAGGTGGACTATAAGGCCCAGTGGCATATTGCTGAATTAATCCCATTTGCTGTCCTCGGAATGCTTGGTGTAAGCCTATCTCGTCTTTGCATTATCTGTAATTTCTGACAACTCGAATATTTCATTAGGGCAGACTTTTGGAATTAGGGGACTCATTCTGCTGCCCAGACTCGCAGTGAATACCTCTTTACCTGGACACGTTTTACATTTTTTGTTAGGTCAGAGTATTTGCCGGAACTCGGGAAAATTTTTGATACACTTGCTCATAAAAAAGATTACTCAGGTTAAGTTACAAAGCTGATTACTACGTCAATTTTTCCATGGTAGCCGGCTGGCCTTTGACAGAGCATCTTTCAACTGCCTACGCAATACAAATTCGGAAAACATTACTACTCGCGTAGCATATATATTTCCCATTTGCCTATAACGCTGATATAGATTCAGACTGCGCAGACATTCCCTTCCAATGCCTAGTACGTTTTCTTAAAATTTATTATTCGAATGAAGAACCCGCCTCAGCTGAGAAATGTTTGCCAGTACTTGTGTGTTTAGAAACGCAGCCTGCACTTTCCAAATAACACGCACAAAATTATCTCCGAGGCCTGTTTAAATTTAACTGATTTTCTTTCTAAGGACGCCCCTTTGTGCTCATACCGGAAACATAACAGTTATCGCTTTACTGTCTGCATTAGAACACCTGGTTATATTAAAATCCTCGTTATAGACCGTTTGAAATCCCAACGAATCCCTTCAGTCAGCTGCCAATCTTTAAGAAGGCGACTGTCGTTTTATTTATGCATGTGTCGAAACTCTGTGAGAGAACCGCACACTACCCAAGTAACAGCCTTCTCGTCGAATTCGATTCTGCTTCGCCGAAATCCAAATTGCAATCATGTAGAAACCGGTTCTGGATTATTTTCCTTGGTGCTAATTTTTACAACTGTTCGTCTAGGCCTTTTTCGATGTCTCTAAAATTGTTAGTCGTTTTTTAAATCGATTGCATTACATACCGTGTCATTGTGTCATCTGTCTAGTACTGCTTTATCTCGGAATCCCTTTCAGCTATGCCATGCTGACATCCTTCTGCCTTCCGCAGTTCTTCAATTTTTTTAAACAATTATCTTTAGGGCATTTTTGGTACCTTGTTCAATCGGTCTAACTTGTACATGTGCCGTCTTCGCAAAACGACCTGGCTGGGAAAATATCCCGCCCGCGAGGTGTTCATCGTCACCTTGGTATCAGCTATTTTTTCCTTCCCACTGACCTATCTGCGCATGAATACCAGTGATTTGATCCGCTTGATGGTCAGTTCTTGCGATCCGGGTGACTCCAGTGGACTTTGGTAAGTCTTTGTGTCATTAATGACGTCACTTTTTTCCTGTTCTTCTTCCGGTTCAGGCTTATGTGCACTAGCCTTTGCTGTTTTGGAGAGGAAATTAACCCCCCACCCTAGCCTCCTCTTCCCCGACGGGCTGCGCTGCAGGTGTGTTGGCTCAAAACGGAGACCACACTGACTTGCTTTACGCGTTTATCGAATTGCGCCGAGTCTGCGGGCGTCTTTAACTGCCGCTGTAATGCCTGTGGCGCGCCACAGACCGTTCCTACGCCATGTATGCCTTTGCGTCCAAACTCGTCGCTCGTTGTTTGACAGGCTGATATAGTCGAGTGGTGCATGGCAAGGAAAAGAGGAAGTGAGTCTGATACTTTGTAAGAACCTCTCCTCATGTTAACTCCGTGCACTCCCTACTGTAGTAAACGTAGCGCACCTGAATCCTTCCGGCGCCATGTTGGTCGTGACCTGTAGGGTTGCCAGTTCATGGTGGTAACTCGGTGCTACTCATGACTGAGTGTCGGGTTGCAGTGACTCCTTTGTAATGTGACCTTTGCAGTGTTATCACCAAAGTGAGATATTAGATCCTCCCTCTCGAATTAAACCTGGTACATCTCGAGTTAAGAACTGAACCGTGTGGCCCTCGTGGACAGACTGTTTTAACTCTATCAGCCACTGTACTCACACTAATCACTGGTCTTCCCTTCGTCTTACTATCGTAGAACGGTGGGTGTAATAACAAAAAGAGTCCGGTAGATGCAGCCAAGCTGACTTCACCGTAAACAGTTCACGAACAATTCATTATTGAGACCAACTCGAAGGCGGTGGTGCTCCCCGTCGTTCGTGGCGGTCGAATTGTCGCATAGACTCTGTAAGTCCAAACAATGTGTTAGAGCCATAGACCTCCGGTTGTCGAAGAAGCTAGTTAAGCAGCGGCGGACTGTATTACGCGGATCGGCCTGGTAAAGTTACTAATTCCTGTGGAAGGATGAATGTCTCTACTCATTCCTCCCCACACAACTTTAGGGCTTCAGCATTTTTCTTTTGTTGGACGAGATCCCAGTTGACTGTGAGTGACATTCGACATGACGCAATACCGTTATGACTTGTTACCCTGTTATAGGTAACCAGTGTGTCAGAACGGTGCTTACTGCGCCTGAGGGTATTACGTAGCTTGGTCAACGCCCTATTCTTCGCCAGGCTTGAATGCCTAATTTTTTTCTCGGCTGGCCTTCACTGAGGGCTTTTGTGCTATCCGCCACTCAGGCTAGTAAGTAGACCCTGTATTCCAGAATTTCCGTAAACATTTGCCGTGAATGTAAGACGACCGACTTTACCTATAGGAGATGGCCTTTCTTCTGCCGGATATGATTTTCCCAATAGCCTACGGTGGCTCAGAATATTATTATGTGCCTACATTTCAGACGACTGAAGAAGTAGGATAGCCTGAAAGAATAGCTAATCCCCCGAAGGCTTGTGTGTCCTTTTCAGGCTAACTCCTGGCCTGATTCGTTACATGCGTTCTGTGAAGGAGAAGGAAGTCAATTTGTAAAACTTCTTATTTTACGGTTTGCCAGTACAGCATATTGCCTGAAAGATTCCTCGTACTACTTCTCCGGCCTGTGCAAGTAAAATTTTCTCGCATTAACTCAATGAGCTAGTCCCAACCGAAGTGAAGTACTCTATCAGATTTTGTTTGCAGCGTCATCGTAAGAATGTTTTTTTCGTCCTGTCAAATCATAGTGACTACAAAGTGAATCTCAGTGATCCCCAAGCCGTGCTTTTGGGTAGCTACCCCGCTGGTCCTGGTGTCTCATCGGCTATGTGGATGCTTGCCGTGACGCTGCTTTTCAAGGGTGTGATCACTGTCTTCACCTTCGGCATCAAAGTTCCAACTGGCCTTTTTATACCATCATTAGCCGTAAGTCGTCCTGTATTTTATCTTTTTCGCTTCTAGTCTCAAGCGCGTAATGCTACTCGTGTTTCGGTCAGCAGTAAGCAAACCTCCGGGGTACCTGAAGTATCTATAAGAACTCTTCCAATAGTATGAACCTATACCCATGCACCCCCTGTTAAAATTGTTAACAGTCATCTGCATCCCGTAGCAGTCATTTCGACCATTTGTTCTTGGAATCACTTGTATCCCTATCTGCACTTAGCCCAGCTCATATGGCAATATTGTTCTACGTGTTTGCCGACCTGACGCCTCGGACTCCGCGATTTAGCTTAACGGTAGGGGCCAAATTGAAAGCCCACAGCGTTTAATCGGCGCCAATTTCTATAACCTGGTGTCGCTATGGCATGTAAGATTTCTTCCATCTTCCCGTAAAGGTTGCGCACAATCGAACCCCTCCAGTCGGAGGCTCTATGGACAGCAGCGAGAATAGCGCGTCAGCGGAAAATAAGACGATACAGGAAGGACATCATCCATACTCGTGTTAGGATTAGCTAGTGTGAGAGATTGTGCCCATAAATAAAGGCCGAAATATACCTGGGGTAGAGAGAATAGAAATAGTCTGTTTATTCTGGTTTACCACTTGCATACGTACTCTTGATAAGTATCTTAGAAGGAGTATATCTGCCACCGGCTCATTTAAATCGCCTTAAGAAATCTTGGAGATTGTTTGACTGCTTTTCTTGATGTAAACTGAATAGATGTTGTTGACCGTTCATCTGGTCTGACGGTGGAACATGACGACTCGCCTTCAGTCCAGTCATTTGCGTTTGCGTGAATTTTTTCCATAATTTTCCATGCCGTATCTGCGCGGGCGCATACATTATCCAGAAGTCGATGAAGGATTCGCCCATTTGTTTATTTTATGTCGGATATTTGACTGTTACGAATGCGGACAATCTATGCTCTTCATGACGAAGGTGAATGCAGACTGGCGTATCAGTGCTGTGCTCCTGAGACGTGGCGAGGCCTCGTATCTTTTCTCCACGATTTCTTGTTTCTTTGACAACTCGTTTGCGATTAGCAGGGGGTGGGAGGTCGGATCTAATATAAAATGGTCGTTCAAACGTGGATTCGACTGGCAGGACTTCGATTCTTTAGGTCAGACTCGATAATAGAAAAGGAGACGGATTAGTTTGACCAACCAGTATCTCTATATTTATTTGAAAAAGCCCTAGTTTGTCGTTTATACTGCGTTATAACTATCTAGCCTCATGACTGACAGCAATTCCTCTAGCTACATTGGCACTTCCATGCTCTCAAAAGCAGTAGCTCCCGCTGGACCCGTCAACGTCCGGCTTCCTTTACCACAAACCCTAAATAATTGTAATTCATTTTTCAGGAGTAATAGGCAAAGCCTTTTAAAATCGGAAACCCCCATTCGAAGGTGTTTGCTATTTTCTCCGTTAGTTCATAGTCATAGTCGATGAGATTCTCCCTGATCCTCTCAAGCCTCCGAGGCAATTTCTCATCCCTCCAGGGAGGTTAATAAACATGATGTCCATAATTTTCTGGAGTACTCTTGATGCTGTTTTGACGCCGTAACTGAGCGGGGTATATCTGAGCAAATCCTTGCGTGTGTTAGTGGCCTATGTCCACGGCGCCTCCTCAAGTCGTTATCGTAGGTATACTTTTTTCCGTTTTGAGTCAGGGAAATGTGCTCCGCCATCGGCATCGGGTAAAGATAGCCTTCCAGCGCGTCGTTCAGCCCTATCTTATTTTATCGTTGGGTTTTTTGACCACCATAGTCGAGGCAGTCCGTTAAATAGTTTGTGGAGCGAATAATGCCAGAGAATCTTAAGTTTTTCTCCGTTTGCCTTTTGGGACCTAACATGTTTACTTGGGCTCATTCGGCTCCCTCCCCACTTCAGCTGTGCCTCGGCCTTTGGGCGAATTCTTTTGGCATTTACTGTCAACGTCTTTTCATCTTTCAGGTTGGAGCCGTGATGGGTCGCATGCTTGGGGTGGGCATAGAACAGCTGGTTGTCTATCATGCGCAGCACCCACTTGTGCAACGTATGTGCAAGTCCAGCCACCCATGCATTAACCCTGGTCTATACGCTCTTGTTGGGGCAGCTTCAACCCTCGGCGGCGTCACTCGAATGACCATTTCGTTGGTTGTCGTTATGTTGGAGCTTACGGGCGGGTAAGTTTTTTTTTATCTTAACCATAACTGTTTTTTTTTAAATTCCACTTACTTTCGCTTTTTTTATTCGTGCCAGTGTTGGTAGTTTTCTTTGGGAAGCGGTTTCTACCGTCCCTTTAAAATTCCCCCTTCGTACCGACAGCTTGGTAAACCGATGAGCCTGGTCGATCAACACTAATAGCCTCTTACCAGGGGTCTGCTACACGGCCACCTGACAACAGGCATTCGATATGCCTGAGAAAGTAAGAGACATCATGTCGTTCAGCCGCTTTTAGGGACTGTGGCCTGTACCTAGAAGGCAGACAGGTGTCAGGTGATTCACACCTGGGGTTGGATATGAATGGCTAATGACGGCTGATAAGCCAGAAATGGCCATTCCGGTCTCCCTTATCTTTGTCGGTACCACCTAATGTACTTATACCACCAGTCGCTATGCGACTGCCTATGAGATTTCTATTTTGAATCCCAAGGCACAACGAGACGAACACGTTCCATGACCTGATCAGTGAGTGCCTATCTACCATAAGTATATATGTATGTATATATGCGTGTATAGGGGAAGATGCGGCGTCCGGATATCTTATCGCGTTCACCGTCCCACGAAGAAGGCAAGGAGGATGAGGCGAGTTCATAGGTCGCATAATATTCTTACTGATGTTTCGGAAACTTCTTCGTCAGAATAATGAGATGACAAATTCGGCTGATCTTCATTTAGCCTTGCCGCCTACCGCGTATTATAGGCGTGCTCAGCACAAGAACCTTGACCTGCGTGTTTGCTGCTGACACTTTTTGTTCTGTCCCCCGTCGACCGCTGGCGGACCCGCGTGACCTTCGTCCCTTTTCGACCGTCGTAGTTGGAGTCAGGTCAGCGTGTTTGATGGCCCCCCTTTCGTTGGCTTGCGGACTGTTCGGCCGTTGCGTACCTGAGACGCCCTCGGCCTCTCGAAGCGCCGGTGGAGCACGTTCCCATGCTAGTCACGTGACTTTTGGCCGAGCCCTCTCCGATTTTTGGGAACCAAATGTCAGCCTAGCACTATTCCGTTCGCCTCTCTTATTGGCCTTGTCCGAATCGACCGGAACCTTGTGCGTAGCGCTTGGTAGGCTCTGTTTAATGTATCAGTCGATGGCCGACTATCCATCATCAATCTGGCCTTCTTGTCATTGGCTATACCGATCACCCCCGCCCTGCCAAAGGCTAAACTGTGGTTCAGTTGTTGTATGTGGCCACAGATCGGTGACAGGGCATCCTTGCGCCTATATCATTCGCCGTCGTGCGGCAGCTGGTTGAGCTCGAGAGAGAGCCCTAAGGCACAACGGGACGAAGGAGTTCTGTACAAACGGTCGGCGAGTGCCCCTTTATAATTGTGCATTCTCTATCGCAACCGCCGATGCCTGAGACAGTGGAAATCGAAGAAAAGGGATAAGGTGCCAAAACCAAAAAATTGGCGAACTCTTGCTTACATTAAAAATGTGTCTGAACTCGTTGAAAGACACCTGAGGAAGCACCAAATACCTGTGGCACACGTACCGAGGACTGCGCTACGCAATTAGCTTGTAAACCTTAAGGATAGGGTTGGCTATTTGGATAAAAAAAAAAGTAGCCTATAAGATTCCATGTGACACTTGTAATGCGGTATATCGTGGCCATACCGTGAAATCCGCCTCCACACGCCTACATGAACACCAATTGTCAGTAAAGATGCGGTACCACTTATCCCTAGTCGTCATGAATACTCTAGAAACTGGGCACAAATTTGCTTGGGATAAAACACGCATTTTCGGTTTCTGCTCGTATAAGAATGGCCATTAGCTTTGATTCTTCATGCATCGATTGACGTATCGATATGGACGCCATGTACACAAATCTCAGAGAAAAGTGAAAAAGGTGATAGCCAATCAAAACTTGACGTCAGCCCACATCATTGACCCATCCTCAGCACTGACAAAGCAATATCGAACTTTTCGGCCATGTTTAAGTTTTAACCCTTTTTCACACTACACCTCTAACGGCGACCTAGGGAGCCAGTGTCGAAAATTTACGAAATATATTTTGTTTAATTTTCCGAAGGACTTATTTTTCTTCGAAATATATATATATATATTGGAATTGGAACGCAGGCATCCCAAGAAATATAAATTGAAATCAAAAACGTTCTTTGGGAAAGGGAGAAAACTTTATTGAGTAAATTTTCGACGTCGGTTCCCCGTGTCGTCGTCAGACTAGAGTAAATGTGCTGAAAACAATTAAAATTCCAAACGTGCTACAAAATCAATACTCATTTGGTGCCTCAGCTAGTAAGCTGCCGTCGTATGTGTCAGTCCGTATTGATCGGCTTTCGTCTCTTCCACTTTTCTCTGAGATTCTTGTATGTGGCATCTAACTCGATGTGCCTGTTGATGCATGACTCATTGGAGTGCATGGCTTCAAGAAACTCTCGGCCTTTTTTAGATGGGCAAACTCCGACGATGCGAGTTTTGTCCCATGCGAACTTGTGTCCAGTATCAAGAGTGTGCATGGCCATTTGAGACAAGTGGTTTCGCCTCTTAACTGCAAGTTGATGCTCGTGGATGCGTGTAGAGGCAAATTTTCCCGTTTGGCCACAATATACGGCATCACAGGCATCGCATGGGATCTTATAGACGACTTCTTTTCTATCGAGATAGCCAACCCTATCCTTAGGGTGTACAAGCTGGGTGCGTAAAGTAGTCGTCGGCTTGTGCGCCACTTTTATCTGGTGTTTCCTCAAGTGTCTTTCAACAAGTTCAGACACATTCCTGATGTAAGGAAGGATTCGCCAAGTGTTTGCTTTGGGCGCTTGATTGGAACTATCTAGTTCCTTTGTTTTTATCTCTTGTTGTTTCATGCATCGACGTACGAAATCTCTCGGGTATCCGTTCTGGGAAAATAATTCAAATAGGTAGTTTAATTCAACTTTGTAGCTTTCTTCATCAGAGCAATGTGTTTTTGCTCGATGTATTAGACTTTTGATAGTACTCCGCTTGTGAGAGATCGGACTGTTGCTCTCATAGTGTAGAATTATTTCTGCATATGTTTCTTTGCGGTAAACGGAGGTGTGTAATGTTCCGTCAGTCTTACGCTGTACGAGAACATCTAGAAATGGGAGTTTATTGTCAAGTTCTTTTTCCAACGTGAATTTAATTCCCGGAACGGTTGAATTGATTGTGTCGTGGAGTATTTCTAGTTGATCCGTTTTGACGACGACAAACGTGTCGTCTACATATCGTACCCATAACTTAGGGTTAACTAATGGAAGAGCCACCGATTCCAATTTCTGCATTGCCACCTCGGCAAGAAAGCCAGATATGGGTGATCCCATTGGAGCACCTTTTAGTTGTTGATAATATTGGTGATCGAACGAAAAATTGGTTTCTAAACAAAGGTCCATAAGTTCAAGTAAGACAGATGCGGGAATATCCGTGTCATAGGACTTTAGGAGTTCATCTGTGCACTGCCTTGCGAAATCTAATGGTATGGAAGTGAACAAAGAAACCACATCAAAGGAGACCATTATCTCATCCGCGGAAATTGTGATGTCTCTCAATTTCTCTAGAAACTCCATGGAGTTCTGAATGGAAGTGGCACAATCCCTCGTAAGTGGATGAAGTTGGTGGAATAGCCACTTAGAAATTTTGTAATTGGGTGCACCGATTAATGATACTATCGGTCGCAGTGGTACCTCAGGTTTGTGAACTTTGGGCAATCCGTAGATCTTGGTGATGGTTGGTCCGGATTGTCTCAGAGATTTTGCAATATCTCCTGGCAGTTTTTTCGTTCCCGTGAGGCGCTTCAGCACTTTGTCAATCGATGAATTCTGTCCTTTCGTAGGGTCCGTGGATAGAGGCTTATACGTTGAACTATCTTCTAAGAGTGACAACATCTTCTCATTGTAGTCTGATATATTCAAGATCCCAGTTAAGCCTCCTTTGTCTGCGGGGAGAATGACAATGGTTTCGTCAGTTTTGAGGTTTTTCAATGCCTTCCTTTCTTCATATGATAGGGTTGAGAAGTGATTTCGATCTTTTAAGGCCTGTAGGGCACTGTTTCGGATCGTAAATCGTTCATCTTCCGTAAGATCTACTGTAAATATGATAGACTCCAAGCTTGCAAGGAAGTCCAAGTAATTCGAATCAGAATGATTGTATTTCATCCCCTTGGAAAGAACATTCTTTTCCGTTTCTGTTAGGATCCTCGAGGACAGATTTACGATCTTTGCCGAAGACTTCTGATTTGTATAATGTGGTTCAGAAATGGTCATCCATTTTTTATCTAAAATCTTTCTCTTCTTCTGTCGTTCAAGTTCTGTTATGTAGGTAATCGTTTCGTCTGGGGATTCAACTAAGTCCAAGGGCAGATTACTGCGGCAAAATTCCATATGTTGCTCTTTAGAAATTTGAAATTTCCGAAGTCGGTAATGGGCATCACTTATGAATGCACCAAGCATGCTTATTCCGTACCGAGATGCTATTCGATATCCTAGGGGAGATTTTACGGCAGGCTTTACTCGCAAAGATATTGGTAGAGTATTTTTCTTTCGGCACTTGTGGAGAAAAGATAATTGTTCTCGCGTAAGACCTTCGCGAATAGCACATTTTTCCCATTGTCTTGCTTCGAGCAAAACTTTGCGATTATAATTCATACGAATGAATTGGAACGCAGGCATCCCAAGAAATATAAATTGAAATCAAAAACGTTCTTTGGGAAAGGGAGAAAACTTTATTGAGTAAATTTTCGACGACAGAGAATGCGGGTAGATTGATACAGTACTGTTTCGTGCTTATTCTGCCTTCATTCAGCCAACCGTAACCCTGACCAGCAGCTGGGACCAGAAACACAAACATGCGCACAGACGCACCTGGCGCAGTCGGTCCACCACTGAGGCCTACCAGATGGGTCATAAGCACTTCATCGAACCGAAGTTCATCAGTGCCTCGCCGCCTGTCATTCTCTGTCGCTGCAGATCGGATATTTATTCAGTCATATAGTGCTTGTTTGCTTCGTGAAGCCAATAGATCAGTGAGCGCCCATTCCTGATTGAATACTTACCCGACAGCTGAAGAAGCATCAAATACAAGTAGCACACCAACCTACAATCACCTTGTGTACACAGCTTGTACACCCTAAGTACAGGGTTGGCTATCTTCATAGAAAAGGTGTTGTTTACAAAATACCATGTTCAGTTGAGATGCCGTCTATTGTGGCCAAACTGGGAAATCTGCCTCTACCCGCATACGTGAGCATCAGTTAGCGGTGAGGAGACGAGATCATCTATTCCAGGTGGCTATGCACACACTGGACACAAATTTGCATGGGAGAACACCCGCATTGTTGGCGCCTGCCCAATAAGGAAAGGCCGCGAATTCCTGGAGGCAATGCACTCAGATGAGGCATGCATCAGTCGGCATATCAATTTAGATTCCACGTACAAAGCTCTCAAGGGTTCCTGTTTGGGTGAGTCTCCAAACGACCATCTATTTAAAAAAAGAACGTCCAAATTCTAGCTGCTTCGGTAAACGCCTTCAAGTGGTATCTTATTTTTAAGTTTTTAATAGACACATAATAAAGAATCTGTCTTTATGGGCAATCGGATGAAAACACTGAAAATCACGAAGTAGTCAACGATATTTCAAAGCCGATCTGAGATTCAACGTAATCCAAAACAAACAAAAAGTGCAAATTAATATACGGAAGAAAGCTTCTATTTATAAACACAAAATGGCATGTTTACGATTGCATCTGTCAATTCTATTTAAATTCATTAGTCACAGATCGGCCTAGCAGTATGTGACCTTATGAAAACTTGTTCCTATAACGTGCACATCGGCGAAATCAAGCAAAGTCCTGTTTCCTTTATTGAACCGTATCTCAATCAATTCAAAAGTGCAAAGAATACCGTGAATCCTCGCAAAACCGTTTTGCAATCTATATTCAGAATGTAGACTGCTGACAAACTGCCGTACCCGACAAACCGCCATTCTTAGAAGATATTTTAATGTAAACTTTGTTAAAATATTATTTTTAGACGTTGTATTTGTGCTTTCATATTTCTTCAGTTTTCTGCATGAATAGACATTCTGTACGTCTAAAAATTAAGTTCACTAAATTACAACCATTTCGACGGTTCCGGGATTTTGCACCTTTCTTTAAAAAATGGACATTCCTAAACAACGCAACATTGTCTTTTGCATTTCTACTATGTTTTTATATTTTTTTGGAGTTGTTCTTCATTAATATAAACATTGGGCCCACACATTGGTGTCGGTTTGCGAGTGATCAGCAATAATTCGTAAATTTCGACATCTGTCATGAATTAGGTCATCCACTGTACCTATGTAGGATAGTAGAAGGACGTTCACCGATCGTGTTACGGAACTCACTCGTCCTATTGTGCCTCTGGGCTCTCTCTCGAACCCCCACAGCAATCACGCAGCGGCGCGTAATATAGGCAGAATGGCATTACCGACAAAGACAGAAGAGACTGGAATGGCCATTTTTAGCCAATGGTAGATGGACGCCCGCCGATCGGTTACGGGACACACCCATTCCGTTGTTTATTTGGGGTTCGACAACGAGCCCGTGGCTCAGTGGTTAGAGGCGTTGGACTTCTAACCAACATGTCGCCGGTTTTTAGGCTCTTTGGTTGAACACCTCGGGGTTGGGCGTGGCCAACTGACGATGGCTAATAAGCCGGAAATGACTCTTCCGGTCTCTCTTTTTTGCAATCCATATTTATATAAGCAATGGGCGCGCAGCGAAATGTTTGACTTTCCATGGCAAATAAGCTGCAAATGGAGCTGGGGAGGTCACCTCTACCAGGTTGCTGAGTGGCGAAAAATGTTTAGCAGAGGCATGCAAACAACCTGTTGGAGACCGAGGGAGCACTTATCTCTAGCCTGTCATTTGTTCGCGTAATAGCTATGGCCCATGCGCAACTGAGTCGTTTCACGCACCAATGATCTGACAAGAGGCATATAAGCGCCCGGGCGTACTTTCCTTCCTAACCTCACCGGCCATTTTCCCATGAAGATTTAAGTGTCCTGGTTTTGCCGATGAGAATGCCTGTCGCGCCTAGTTCTCCGTACGTTATATATGATGTTCGGCTGGTTCCTGTTTGAAATCCCCTTTTTGGCCCCTTATACTCTTCTCGCCACCATAGCGGTATGGAAGCTGAGCAACCATTCCTCTACTCTTTCACGCCCGTCCTCTTCGTCACTGAGGCTAGCCTTCCCCAAGAACGATTTATGAACGCTCGCGCTTTTGTCCTTTTGTGTGTCTTAATTAAATTTCAGCTAACTTGTAGTTGAACGGGCTTGCGTGATCGAGAGTTTCGTCTCAACTCGCGCGGACCACTTTTGAACCGATCTAACTTTTGCTTGCCCCGTACCAGCGTTACGCGACCAAATGTCTCTCAATTACTTGCCACCATCCTAGTTTTCCGTATTTTCTACAAACTGACGGGATTATTCATCTCCGCCCTAAACGAGTCAAAAGCCTTGTTTCTGTGTGCGAAGTTATGACATTTTATTCTGCCGTGTGTATGTAGCTATAGTCTCGAACACATACTGAACAACTTGTGTTCTCACTGACCGAACGACGTTGGCTGTCTAAAATATTTGCAATAATGTGGAAAATAATTTGCTCCGTCTGTTTTCTACTTTCCCCTTTTCGTGTTCTGGCTTTTGAATCTAGCTGGAGAATCTGTTTGCATTTCGTGTGGTCTTGGTTCCCCACTCTTACTTTTTTCCCATCACATTTATCTTACTGCCTTTCATCTTCATTTTTAGAGATTTTTGGACCTTCGCCGGCGTTGTTGAAGGCCTTATTGTTTCACGTTTCTGTTGCATTTCGCTAGCTCTCGCACGTACTCAGTTAGTATTTATACTTGCCGAAAATCCGAGTCAGCCGTCGTGCTTCGTCTCTGATATCGTCCTCCCTGTTAGATCTGTATCCCAGCCGATTGTTCAGAAGTATTCTGTTGATTTTGTAGGCTGACCTACATCATACCTCTTATGGTTGCTGCCATGGTGAGCAAATGGACAGGTGATCGACTGACCAACGGTAGCATCTACGAGGAACACATCCGTCTCAACGTATATCCCTACCTTAGCAGTCGCGACGAGCTGACAACCATGTCAATTGCAGCTGATGTTATGCAGCCCAGGTACGCCTTCGCACTCCCTCTATCCTTTCTCCTTTACGAAAAACAAACTGGCATCACTTTATGTTTCGCCTCTGACACCTCGCTGTTTTTTTTTTCACAAAAAGTTCGAGCCAGTCTTACCTAGTTTTTCTCCTACGGTCATCAAACCGTATTTTTTGCTTTCCATGAGCATATAAGAGGTTGGTCCTTTGGTTATTCTTCAGTCAGATCTTTCTTCACGTAAGAGACCGAGAAATTTTCCCTTTGAATTTTACGACGAAACAGCTACTGTTGAGGGCCTGGGCATCCATCACATCCAAACAAGTCACCTTAAGGAAGTAGATGCGATCGCTGAAACAATAGCTTTGATAGCCTGACATTTCGGATTCACTCTCGAATCCATCATCAGAAACAGTATCAGATACGGGTTTATGTGGTATTTGCATTTTCAAAACGGTTTGGTAATGTCCGTACTATTCAGCGGTTTTCACTCCTTTTTCCTAAGATCAGGGAAGCTGCTGGGATGATAGAGCTAACGCTTCGGCCGCTTTTAATGCATATCACGCGATTAATTTCGCTTACTTTTTTCCATCGCATATCTCACGTCTTTTCTGATGGGTATGTTAAAAAATCTTGGCAGGTGACAAATCGTTAAACCAGTTTCCCCGAATGACCTTCCTGAACTTGCCATACTCTTTTTCCACATTTTCACAGACTCCAGACAACTCCGCTTCTTGTGGTCACTCAAAATTCCATGACGGTCGGCGATCTTGAATATCTCCTCTCCTCCTCAACACTACGTGGCTTCCCGGTCGTGGTCTCGGAGTCTTCTCAGTATCTTGTCGGCTGGATCACCCGCAGAGATCTTACACGGGCCCTCGGTAGGCAGCTACCCATTCCCCTTTTTGAAACTTTGTCATCGTCTGTTCTTATGGATCAACCTTTTGATTTCATTCCCTTTTCCAACATTATATTTCGCAATTATTGTTGCTATTACTTCCAAAACCGGCATAAGCTTGGTCTCCTAAGGTGTGTTATAGTTAGTGTGTGGTTTGTCTACAGCACCCTGTGTATGCGTTTTCCCTTGGTCCGTTAGCTTGCTCTTCTGACTGATATGTTAGAAGTGCAGACTACCTCATTGTCTGCAGACTGTTTCGATCGTAACCGAGTTATCTGCATTCGCGTGTTGAGAACTTGCCTCATGGATATTTGTCATGCCTTCGTCGCTCACTTTCAGTAAGCCGTTTACTGTTACTAACATTCCTCGTTCTTCTTCACAGACCAAGAAAAGCTGTACAACCCTGATGTAACCTCTGAATCAGAAGTGTTTTTCACGGACTGTTCTCAGAACGGTGATTTTGGTCTTCCTGAACGCGTGGCTAACCTCTCCTCGATTGTGGACTTGGTAGGTCTTAGTAAGATCTCTCATATGATGTGCTTGTTTTATTTTGAACCCAACCTGGCTGGTATTTGTCTGTTATTTAACTGGTGGGATGCCCCTAAGAAGGTTAGTCAATGCATGTTTGGTTGCACGTGTTGATCATTGCATTTTACCCCTGACCTAATCTTGGCACCGAATCATGCCAAGCTCGGGAAGAGAAGGTAAAGTCAGTGCTGCGCATGCGTCCGTCACTAATCTACTCTGAGCGAAATTCACCTCCTGCTTTTTCCAAATGTTGGCGATCCTCGTTTATAATTTAGTTTCCACACCAAATATATCTTTTGCCGGCTTATGTCGCCTTTTTTGCTACTGTGATCATTTCTTGTGCTCAAAAGATTCTAGAGTTATAATTTGCGATTTCAAGCTGAAGTAGAATGTCCTGGTTTGCTGGATCATTAGGCGGGACTATTTTTCCTACTAAGACGTCGCGTTCATGTCTGGCTCAGTGCTTGCCGCAGAGGCACTAATTTCGTGATGCTCCAGAATGCAATTTAGCCAGCAGGCATTATCTCCAACCCAAGCCCGTGGAATCCACATCTGGATCTGGGCTTGTCAATAAAATTCCAATTTTAACACGCGTTGTGCGAGGCTCAACCTATGTATCCTACAATTCTTCCGGACTCTCTTAGTTGGTAATGATTAACGACACCACGAGTGCGGCCAAACCACCTCAATGCCATCTCTGGATCACTGTTGTCCATGTTACTTTTCGTAACTTTGGAGTTTAGACTTGCAATGGCGCTATCTAGTTATTCTTTCTACCTTGTCCCCACACCTCTCGGCACTCAGTACCTTTAAAGTTGACCCCCATTTTGGTGGGTTAGCTTATGCACTAGTCGTTGGTACCCGCTTTGGCTGATGTCATGTGTTTCTCGAGCTCCGCTAAGGCATTTGTTGTAATCGTTGTTATTGGAATCTCTTCCATCTTTCACTTAGTTGCTAAACTCTCGACAGGCTTGTGTCTCGCCCGTTGATATCCTAGTCAACTCCTCCAGGACGGCCTTATTTCCTCCAAGAAATATTCCGTTGCATGTTTGTGGAGGCCTTGACCTCCCAGCCGACAGTCCTCTAAGTGTACGTTGCCGCAGTGGACATGTTAGTATAGTCCTGCTATTGAATAACCCGTTTTGGAGGAGTCTGCGGGCTCATTAATGCCAGCCTGTCGCCGTTGTATCATTATAATCGAAGGAGTCTTCTGTTTTGTTCTAGCGTCTAGCCAAATGGTCGGTCCTTAGGGTTACGCCCACACACCGCGACTGTTCGAACGTCACAGGTGACGTTTTTTGTACACTATTTGCCACACACTCTTCCCCCACCTACCTTGCCCTGGTGGCGTTAAAACGACCGAAGGTGGGCGTGGGCACAATGGCTGACAGGCCCGTCTACGCCTGCCACACGCGATCTGGTCCTCACTAACTATACCAGGCTTCCGTGATGACGGTCCGAATCATACGCGAGAGAATGGTATATAGGGTGCATTTAGAAGGACCGATTGCAACCTGACTCACTGCCTGCAGTTGTTCCTGAATACCCTCACTGGGGACTGAGTTACCCTGTCTGTTGGCAACCATCCAAGCCACATCTCCTGGCACATCATGATACGTCCAAGTGCGTCAAATTCTTCTGTAGCGAGAAAAAGTCCTGATGTATCGTGCGAATAGACTGCACATTCTCTCTTCCCATTCCCATGCACCAGCTGACTATCCTGGTCTGCCAACCGGCTGGGGGTAGGATGGCCTCAGTGAACAGCCTGTCTGCTCGTGCCACACGCGACCTGGGCTTCACTTCAGCATCAATGGACATGTATTCCACCTAAGCGACGTGCGAATGTTCTGATATGCGACGTGTCTCCCTACGTATCGATAATGGCAAAGGGGATTGCATGCGTGCTGCTGAGGGTGGACGTAGTGTTGCTTGGGTGGCATTTATGTGTATCTCGTGAATTATATCCATATGTCGCTAGTGCAGGTGTGTGCGGGGCAGACAGACGTACAATAACCGGTTTTAGACTGCAGTTCTTCATCGGAGACTTTGATAGCGATGCATATGACTGAATATGCCCCTGTGGTGGCAAAATGTCGTAGGCCATCGTGGGCAATTGAGACCGGGTCTCCTGGCACTTGTTCGCTGGTCTCAATAATATTGATTCGCAAGTAATGGACCTGGTTGATACGTGATTTGGAACTGCTATCGCGCTGGGGATGGGTTGTAACTGAGTCCACATCGCTTGGGGGGAATGTCTAAAATAGTTGTGCTCCGTAGGTTGGTAGGACTGATGATGTTGGTAGTGTTGTTTTTGGGATGACACGCGGATTGTTCGCGTTAACATTGTTGTTTATTCGCAGATTTTCATCGAGGCCAATCTGTTGGCTTCGAAGGTGGCTGCTGCAGTCCTCACGACAATGCAGAAGGACTAAAGACCTTAAGCAATGTCCTCCTAGGCCTGGGGGTCGATTTGCGGATGCTTTAAGTGGGTCTGTTGTTCCGACACGCTTGATGGAATTAGTTTAGATTTCATATGTTTATTGAGTTTCAACTTACCCCCTACAGCGAGCCACGCGGGAGAACCCCTGGACCGACAAGGGGGGCTAGATCCGGATACGTCGCGCTTTAACCCGAGTGTGCAGGGTCCGCGCGTCACACCAAAAACGCCGCGCATGAGGCGGTGCGGTAGCATACTTAAGCGCAGATTTTACGCTGCATCAGTTACTTGCACCCAATCCTGCATCGGATGGCTGATCGACTCAGACAGCAGACTGGTGCATGCTAGAGGGGATTGAAAGAAACGGCGACTCTGAGGACTCCTTCCTAAGTGTACTAATGCGCGTTCGTCACTACAGTGTGGCGCGCTTTCAAACTATCACGAAGTGCTAAAAGTGGGGACGTGGAAGGCTGTCACTGACGACATAACTCGGCCCTGCTCTCGGGACGGAGAGTCCGGCTGCAATGGTTGTCTCTGAATATGGCGTCTATATCACGCCCACACAGAAGGGATCCGAGCTGCCCCCTCCTTGTTTTTATGAAGTCCTGGTCCATCGTGCGCGCATCAGGCATGTGTGGCACGCGCAGACGGGTTGTTCGACTTTGTCCTCCACTGCGCCCTATCCCACCTACGGTCTTCCTGACTCTGCTTTCCTACCTGACCCAGTAAGGTGAGGGAGGAGGAGGGAGTGTGATAGAGGCTGCACAAGTCTGCCATCACTGTAAGCTTTCGTGCGCAGGCCGCCGTCTCTGCTTCCACCACGCTGTGGAGCATGTGGCGGACGTCGTCCGCGAGGTTCAATCTGGCGATTGTATGCTAACCTTTCTTCTACTTGTTGAGGCCGCCTACCTTAGCCTTTCAAAGAAAGTTCTCTATCCCTCTAGATACAATTCAGTCTTAAAATCCGAACCCTTAGTACAATGCCTTTGTTCGTCCTTTTCAATTTCACAAATATACTTTCTGTGTTTCGGTGAGTCTATTTTATTCTAGTACGTCCTTCATTCATGGTTTGGTTACTTTCCTGTTTGTGCATACTTTCCGAATTTTACTCGCATGTCTCATATTTTTCTTACCTCTGCATCCCTCGTCTTTTTTACTTGCGTGTTTTCTGCCACAGTCTCCAATCACAGTAACGGATCAGACACCAATGGAGACCGTACTTGATTTCTTCAGAAAGTTGGGACTACGTCAAGTCCTGGTTACTAAGAATGGGTGAGTCACCCTTTTTCGTACCACATTAAAATAAGGAACAATTTGCTGCTTGTGGTGTCCAAGAGGTTGTACAATCTTCTCTGACACGAAACAATTCCCCTTTATCCCCATTAGGCGCCTCTTGTCTCCTAAGGTATAATTGAGTAATGGCAACCGATACCTCATTGGAGTTTCTCCAATACTCGAGTAAATTATTCATGTCTTTCCTTAGTTAGATGTTCGCTCTCGGTGAACCTATTTTGGTATAGATAGTTTCGTGGGCTTTGAATCACTAGTTCTTCTCCGCCAAAGGCTTAAAAGTTGATCCTGAGAAACTTCTGTCCTTATTAATTGAAGCAGACCTTCCATCGCTTCTTACCCTGGTAAATGTTACAAACGGGGACCAGTGATGTCCCGACCACATGGTGCTGTCTCGGTCTAGGTTTTAAGCCGGGGCCAGTGGGTCATTGAGCGTTTGAGTCCAGCACTCTGGTCACCTATTTCGTTAACTCTCCGTGCTTTTTTTGTGTAGAAAGGCGCTTTTCTTGACTTGTCATTAAAATTCTAAGTTCTCTTCTGAAGGAGCAGGAAACATACAGTAAAGGGAGAAGTCAAACAAACGTGCCTCATTTCATAAATGTATGCGCGTGTTGTGTGTGTGTTTGCACCTGTCCTTATTCATGTCTTAGTGGTACGTCATCATACCGATAATG
>CACRXP010000188.1:190808-230949 GCA_902702965.1 Spirometra erinaceieuropaei | reverse complement strand
CTACTATTCGCGTGCTCGCGAAGTTGAATTCGTGGCCTTCCTCCAGGGTATGAGTGGCGACCTGAGACAACGGGTCTCCTCTCCGGACCGCCCGTTTATGCTCCGTTATTCGTGAGCTAGGTCGTCGTCCGGTCTGTCCTGTCATCGTCTTTACAACAAGAACCTGGGATTCGCATATTAGCTCCCATCCACCAACATGATCTTCGCAAGTAAAAAACTAGAGAAATGTCATGGATTGCCTATAGTCTCTGCGTTACCTTCATGGATCTGCCGTGGCCGTTGACAGTCATTTGTAATGGACTATGGAAAGTGGTTCTGAAAGTCGGCTGGCCGAGGCACATTACACTGCTCTCCCTCTACTGGCGTCCATATTCTCCTCTTTTCATTATGGACTGGGTCTGAATGTCACAGTGGTACCCGACCATGAAATAAGCTGCCACGACACGCCCACTCGGCCACACCAGTATGCATGTCAGCTACAAGTAACACGCCGTGCATCACCCTGGCGAATAGTGATAGACAGCAATTTCATGACACGTCATCCATTGCACAGACACTCACTTCCAGTCAGCCGAATTCGAGCTGTAAGCTTGGGCATAGGACAGGGGAAAATGTGAAGCCGATGTTGAACTTTACCTACGTTAGGGATCAGCGCATTTTCCACTATGCCAAATTTTATGCGATTACATGTATCACGGGCCTAAAGGTCTAAAAGCGTCTGCTATGCCAGGATCAGCAAACCATGACCCTCGCAGCCTGGTTTACACTGGCAGTTCTCCAACACCTGATTCCTTGCCGGTAAATGCACTCGCGCTGCCTCTGGGGATACAGGTCATGAGCATGGCTGCCCAGTCATCCTAGCCCTTCTGACCCGTTGTCGTTTTGTTGATTAAAATCCTGGTCATTTGCTGTGCGCACCAGGAGGTATGAAATGCAACGCCGAGGTTCTGGCTTGGTAGCGTCATCTACCCGCACCCCCCCCCCTTCCCGTCTCCAGTCTTCTTGACTCTGTCTTGACGCTGAGTACAGGGGGAGGAGGAGAGTGCGGGAGATGCAGCGCAAATCTACACTCCCTATAAGCTAATTCACGCATAAGTCACCGTGCCTGCTGCACCTTGTTGTGGAGCACACGGTGGACACCGTCGGATGCGAAGGTCGAACTGTCACTTGTACCACAAGATAAGAGTTGTTGCCTATAAGCTGTCACCCGAAGTGATAAATCGACCCTTCGCCGGACTGAGCGTCAAGCTGCAATTGTTCCTTCTTAATGTAGTATCTATGGAATCCCAGCCTATGTGAGGCCGATGTCCTCTTATGCTTGCACGCCGCCCATGGAATAGAAATTCGGACGTGCGTGGGACACGTTGGTGGATGTTTCGGTTTTGTTAGTCGATGTTAAATGTCAGGGTTTACAAATCGTAACTATTTCTAGACAAATGTAATTTTTTCATGGGTGTAGCCTTCTTTGTAAGAAATGTTCGCAATGGCTGTGTTTTGGGTTTCCGCGTTTGAAGCCATCATTAGCTATTTCCTATATGCCCACGTCTTGATTCCGACGATTTGCACAGGTTTAAGGTCTATAAGGTAGGCGATGAATATAGCTAGTATAATACGTGTGTAACTAGATGCTTCACCCAGAATAGGCATATGTTGGGCGGCTGAAAGCATGCCCCTGCTAACAGCGTTTGCTTCAATTTATCAACTAAAGCACTACTGGGGTTCTTGTTACAAAACCGAATTTGAAAAGAGAGGGTAGACCAGCAGTCGCAGCAGGTTTTCTCTTAGTTTGTGGCAGATCAGGAGCAAACGGCGATCAGGTTACGAGTTTATTTTGTTTACTCACAAAAGCGCATGTGGAAAAGTTAAAAGAACTTCGAGAGAACAAAGATATCTTGGTAACTAGACCGGACAAAGGAACAGGCGTCGTTATAATGAACGGATCGGACTATGTAGCGAAGATACGGTCCATGCTATCAGACCAGAAGAAATTCAGGAAGGTAGACAAAGAAAAGGATTGCACGGAAGAGGTAGAGACGAAACTGACTGTCTGTCTAAGAAGGCTCCATACAGGGGGTCACATAAGCGGCCGTGACCTAGAACACCTCCGACCAGTCGGCACACATTTCCCTCGACTATATGGTTTACCTAAGACCCATAGGGAAGGCCTGCCAGTCCGTCCAATTTTAGACATGCGAAACTCTCCGTATCATGCGATAACAAAGTGGCTAGCAGAGAAACTCAAGCCCGTACAGCGTCAGCTATCACCACGCAGCTACCAGGATACCTTTGAATTCATTGACGACATCAAAGGCCTTAACGTCAACTGCATGGTGATTTTCTCGCTAGACGTCTCATCACTTTTTACAGACGTTCCGGTCACCGAGACAGTTGATTACATATGTAATTTTCTATCTGCCAGTCAGCAGGAAATAGAAATTCCGACGAAGACACTCAAGGAACTATTACTAAGATGCACATTAAATGTGCGGTTCCTGTTCGACGACCAACTCAATAGACAAGTAGGCGGCGTTGCTATGGGCTCACCCTTTGGACCTCTCCTAGCAGACGTCTTCATGGGTAAATTAAAGAGATCCCAACTAAGCGATCAGATCGAACAGCTTAAACATTACGGTCCCTATATTGATGATATCTTTGCAATTTCCACTGCAGAAACCGACGTAGCTACCCTCTTAGATGCGGCAAATCAGGCACACCCGTCGATCAAATTCACGCTGGAGATCGAAACGTCCGGTTTGCTCCCTTTCTTAGGTGTTCTTCTAAGCAGGAGACCTGACGGAAGTGTCTGAAGAAGCGTCCATCGGAAGAAAACCTGGTCTGGACAATACACGAACTTCGCCAGTTTCATACCCATCCAACAAAAACGAAATCTAATCCGATATTTGGCGCAAAGAGCTAGAAAAATTTGCTCAACAGATAGCATCGAGGAGGAACTCAGAAAAATCCAGGACTGCCTTCGAGAAAACGGGTATCCTGACAGGTTTATTGCAAAGAACGTTGCCGAATGACCGATCAAACCCGCCACACCGACCGTTGAAAAGACAAATTTGTTCCTCAAAGTCCCTTTCCAAGGGGATGCGGCGCGTGAACTCCTAAGGAGACGCCTTGATCAAGCTGTCTCGCGAACCTTCCCAGCAGCAAGGGTTCAAATATCATTCTCTGCTAACCCTATTTTACGCAGGGAAGGTAAGGGTAAGTTGCCACCGCAGACCATCTCAATCTGCATATATTCCTTCAACTGCTCCTGTGTAGCAGGTTATATTGGTCACACGAGTCGGCGCTTATCCAAGAGAATACGGGAACACCTCCCGGCATGGCTGGGAAAAGGCGAAACGAGGAGCATAAGCAGTGCCATTCTCGCGCATGTTGTCGATTCCGGACATCTTGTGGACCCCAACGAAGCTTTTCGTGTGATTTATAAGGTCCCATCGAGCTAACCTAAGCAACTAGGCCAGCGCCTGTTAGCGACAGCGGAAGCGGCCGCCATTAGGTTACGAAAGCCAATCTTATGCGCACAGATGAACCACGTTCATGCTCCGCGCCTAAAGTGGTCGAAGGTCGACTAACGGTGCAACTCTCCCCGCGCACTTCCGCTCTCATCCCGCCCCTGGCAGTGACTGCTATTACCCCCCCCCCCTCCCCCTCATGCCCACACCCTGTTTGTGTTTTAGGGAACACTTTTATCGATTTGTCTTATCGCTGACATGTTTTACTCCCACCCCGTTCCTATATAACTGTACGTGCCCGACGAGAATTTGTCGAAAGCTGCGTATGCTCGCCACTTCGTCTTCTACTTACTCTCAATTTATCTCCGCTGTCAACAACTATTAAAACACCATGGCAACAAAATTATCATGCTGAATTTAGAAACGTAAAAGTGTATTTGGCAGAAGGTAGTGACTTCAAGATTGCAAGTAAAAGAGGAAAAGCAATAAATTTGTATTAGTCCCAACACACATGTTGCGTCACCTCCACGACGGCGCGATGGCGCGCGTCACGGACAACGACGCGATCTCCGGGGCAGTCGCAGCGACCGTAAGAGTGAAGCAGGGCTGAGTACTCACTCCCTTACTTTTCACTCTCATGTCCTCTGTACTCTATCTTGTCACTTGGCCCAGATAGGTAAAGGGAACAGCGAGTACGTTGGATGCAGCCAAGGTCTTCTAGCAGCGTGAACTAATTCACGCACAATGCATCGCCCCTGCGCCCACCCTACTGTGGGGCACACGGTGGGCATAGTCGGTAAGGACGGTCGAGCTTTTTCATCCCCAGGTCTATTGTTTTGCTGTTTTGCGCTTCTTGAACTTTTTATCTGCTAGGCTCGATCCTGCTGCTGATAATTGTCGCTGCAGCCCCATAAAACTCTGTTCTAACCTCTACCTTTTATTCCCAATGCCTTTGATATTGTAAACACGATAGACAGTCACCTTGTTCTGAGCTAGACCCACGTAGGTCGTTTTCCTAACCCGTTAGATTGGTGAATATATCTGGAGTTGAGGTCGTTCACATACCGGAAATGACAATCCACTAGCGGCTCATGCGCTTAAGTTTGCAACAGACGTCAATCAAATTGACCGTAATTTAGCGGTTAGAACATAAGTGTGACCAAGAAAAGTATTCTAGTGATGCCAGAAAGCAGGTCCATATGAAACTGCACGAGCTCGAGCTGACTGTGAAAAGGAAATGTAAACATTCCCTGATGCCCGCGGCCGCGTTAAAAGACAAGTAGTTTACAAATGGCTCCATGGAAGTGGAGCTGCCTGTCGCCTTCCTGGCGCCCTTTAAATAAATTAGCGTTGAACCTGGAAGCCATTTCTCCTCAAAAACGTCGTTAATCACATTCATTTTGCATCTTTTCCGGCTGGTCATTCAACAAATTTCCACCTGGATTCTTTTATAAGGAGTTTTACAACTGTTTCTTCAATTGTATATCTTACAGCTTTATAGTTGCTTTAAAGGCGCAACTAACAGGGCGTCCAATAAAACATTTACATTACTAGGGGGTTTGATATATTTAAATAACTCATTTGATCCACTTGGGAAAAACCCGGCGGCCTCGGTGGCATTCGAGTCCACAACACCAAAGGAAAGGCTTTAGTGCAGTCTACGTTCCAACTACTTGAACTACAAGTCCTCGCGGGGAGTCGTGAGTTTAACCGCACTCTGGTCAAATTATCCGCCTACAACTTATTGAATCTACCGCTGACTGCCCAAGCAGGATTTTCTAAGCGACGATCTAGAATCCAACAGACGACTATAGGGCACAATTAATAAATAGGGGGTAGGCCGGGAGGTTAACTTGACCTAAGTGTGATTAAATTTATGTCTCCCCGTGGGGCCTCGTATCTCAGGTGGTTAGAACGTTAGCTTTCTGTCTTGAATTCGAATGCTACCGAGTCCGCCGAGTTTTTCACAACTAAGGCAAATGAAAACAGTTATAATAATTTTAAACAAACAACGGAGACCTAGCCAACTCAACTATAAACTCCGAGCTACGACTGAGTATTTTTAATTTGCACTGACAATGCCCACATGAGTGCCCAACAAAAAAGTCATTATTAAGGTGAGCTAAACACGTTTAAGAATAGCGTTTGTTCTGCCTAGCAGTTGAGAGAATCAGAAAGTGTGCCCCAAATATTACGTTAAATACGTGACACCCAAAAAATGCGTTTTAAACATATTCAAAACAATCACCACCGAACGTAGCCCATGCCTCCGAACAGGCTGCCAGAGAAAAACTGCTCACTGTGGCAGTCTGAAATGTTCGTTTTCTTTCGGGCAGCCTGTTCAGCACCCAATCCCATAGGAGGACGACTAAGATTCACTGACACCTAGCATGCCACAAGGTGAATAGTGCAGCCTTCAGTTAGGTTCAGTTCACCGACCAAGGACAACTGGAGGAGGCTGGTGCCGGACACACCTTCGAGCGGACGTCCAAATGCATGGTGGCAGGATGCTGGAGTTGACACTGCAGTGATTAGCAGTATTGTGGTACGGCTTTTCTATCTGTCGTAGGCCATGGACGACTGTCGCACAACTCTGAGCATGCTGTCCTAGAGAACTCACTTGCCACGGTCGTCAGGACATACGCAACTGCCTCGACACTCAGCAAAAAATACCGATACGGCAAGAAACAAGTTCAACGAAGACCTGCACCTCTCCTAGCAACCATGCTACCGGTGGACAAGTTGACCGTCCTTAGTGGATTCACTGCCCGCATCGACAAAAATCACGCTACCTGCGACGGGGTGCCCGGTCGCCATGGGTTCCTTAATTGCAATAGCATCCGTTTCCTTATATTCCGGGCCGAGCAGAACAGTTTCTTCTGACCAAGACCATCTTTCACCCTCCGATGTCAAAATGGATGCACCGTCGTTCGACTCATTGGCAGTTTTTGCACAGCGTCCGTGTTTGGAGGTGTGCTCGACGTGACGTGCTAATGGCTAAGGTAACATGTGCTGCCACCGGATGAATAGATCATCCACTGCCTTGTCATCTCCATGCTCAGGTTTCATTCGCACTCCGCAGTTGAGTGCAAGATATGTCAAAATCAGGTAAGTTAAGTACTGCACAACTGGATACGACTGAAGGCCGATTGGATTTTGATACTTGCGTGAATTCGAACTGGAAAAAAGGCAGATCTTGGGGAACGTACCAATATTGAGATCCAGTGATGCTGACTGCGTGATACCATCCGGACCAGCTCGATGGAGGCCTTCGATCGTTCGCGCCGTCAGCAGCAGAAATTATTAAATAACAACTACTAGTATGACCGCAATCTGATCTCAGATCAGGACAGGTGACGCACGACCAACACCATCAACAGAAGCAGCACCGACAAACCCGCACACCTCCAATACCGAGGTCCAGCACAGAAGCATGTTGCGAGAGAATCAGAACGATTTACTGGCTCCCAAAACTCAAAAGATCCAGGAATTTGCCGACCACAGTGAGGTGACGAAATACTTCTCCATCTTTAGATCGGTTATCGAGCCATGGGACTGCGTCACTGGGGAGGCGTGATGAAGCAGGCTGAGCCACCCACTTCCCAAGCGCCCTAAGCCACTCATCTGCTATCCGCGAAGACGTCATTAAGCAACTTCCATAAACGGACACTGATGACGACCTCGATCGTCTACTCTCACTTCTGGACACAATCAGAGCAATGCAAAAACCGTCGCGGGAAAACCTAGGAAGCAGATGCAATTCTAGTAAACGTTACTTAGAACGACGCCCCACGATTAATGAAAAGCATACCCCGCTGTCCAGGAGATAAAGCCAAAAGGACACACGCCCCTAGCATTCACGGCTATCAACATCGTAAATAGCCGCAAATGCGAGGGCACAGGCAACTATGTGAAAAATACATAGGTACATCCCTCCAAAACATTGCAACAAAACTCTCGCCTGCCTCCTACTAATTCGCCGGAAACTCCACTTGGAATAACTACCTGTCCTGGAAAGTCGTCGTGGAATTCGAAGAAAACTCAGGTCCATCGCCAGAATCTTCGCTGTCTGCCAGCTACAATAGAAATGACGAGAAATCGCGGCCTGATTATGCACAACCTTCATCAGCTGGTGATGGCCTTCGATTAAAATTATACTGGATGTAGTGTTTCCCACAGATGGTTAAAAACTTTAAGTTTTACTGGTGGCGCTTGTCATTAAAAATGGGGCAGTCGATGAAGCATTAGCAGTTGCGATTGTGGTGAAGCAGGTCTGTGTACTCGCTCCCACCCTATTCATTCTCATATTGTCTGTCTTGCTCATGGGTGTATACAGTCAGCAGCCATCGGGAATCGGAATCGACTGCCAAACAGCGGGAAAACAGCTCTACATTCGTTGACTGTAAACATCTTCGGCAGTATTGGTGACTAGCGTCCGCGATCTATTAGTCCCGAATGATCGCAGTGGAAGATGACGTGCACCTGAATACAAACCTTGTCGACCCTTGTTGTTCAAACTTCAGCCCGGCTGTAAAACGGAGAGGAATGTGGTTATGCAATAACCAGAGCAAATGTTCAAAAAATAAACCCTATGTTAATACTAGTGGAGCCCGCCGCACGGCAGTTCGATCGCTGATTCCCACAATGTCCACCGTGTGTCCTACATCAGGATGGGCAAAGGGACTTTGACGCGCGCGTGAATTAGTTTATAGTGATAGTACACTTGCGCAGCATCTACCGCTCTCTTCTCCTCCCGCACTTGGACTTGGTGTCATGACATAGTCAAGAAGATCGGAGGCGGGAAAGGGTGCAGATGGCGAGCGCGGCCCGAATACGCGCCTAGGCGTGTCACCACAATCCCTGGTCCACCACGAGCAATTGACCAGGATTTTATGCAAGAAAAATGATGACGGTCCCTATCACAGTTGGGCGGAAGGGCCAGAAAGGCCACATAAAGAAGTCAAGACAGCCTGACTCGCACTTCATCAGTCGGCCACTCAGCACATGAACACACCCAAACACACTGGGGTGACTGCGAGGTCCGAGTTATCCTGTCAGTTGACCGCCTTCCAAGTAACGACTTTAAGCGCACCGTGATAGATTCAAGCGAATAAGATTGCCTATAGCGTGAATTATGAGCTGTGTGTCGACCTCACTCGCCATCTTTTACGTACACCGATCGATTGTGCGAGCCGGTCAATTAACTGATGTTGAGATTCAGAGAGGTTGCTGATAGAGCTGGGATTCTCCTGTCCGCAGGTGTCACACACACGAGATGACCCCCCGCCAACCAACACATCGGCATATCGCACAAAACGGTGTGGCCAGCTCGGATCTTACTTGTAGCCGGGAGGCCAAATGGAGGAGCCGAGGAACACATTTCTCACCTACATGAGAGCTGCCTGCGTTTTGCGGTGTTAGAGGTATTCACGTGTGGTGTGTGTGTTGATGGGGAAATGTGTGGTGATTTGGTCCAGTCTCTGGCGAACGTTACCACATATTTTCGCAGAGACGCGTGTAACCGGATAGGCCCATATGATGGTTGAATGTGCGAGGGCGATGCTAGCATCTCAGCTGTTGACGACGGGAGTAAATTAGTGCTTAGGGCACCAAATTGACAGTCTCTTTGTAATGGATTCGAAAGCGACCCATCAGGAAAATGCGTGATGTGAATGGAAGGTAGAAATACCAGCGAGGTAGATGAGTAATTGCTGAGTCGGTTGCCGTGGTGATGTTGTTGGAGTTCGCCGCACTTTTGGATGGGAAGCTGGTAGTGCCAGAAATGCGAGAGCATTCGGGTGCGTATAGAAAGACTGTTGTGTCGATATTGTGGTAAAATCCGCTGTTATGGATACGCATGCGCCCGAAAGGGTCCATGCTGTGAATAAATGTGCGTGCTAGTGCAGACAGTGGAGGCATATGTGACGAGTGATTGTGGGGGCTCCTGGCACAGACGCGTAGATCACAGTAGGATAGATACGTGAGCTGAATATGCGGTTGAAATGAGGACAGGTTAAGACCGAGTCCCAATTACTGGTGGTTGGGGTAGTGGTGTCGATGGTGGTGGCTGTCAGGGTGTCTGGCGTGGTCTCACCAACGGCCGGAGGCGACGGACTTATGGTCGTCGCGAAAACTGGCAGATATTATGGAGGTGACGGCGGTCGGCGTCGACGGGTAATGGGGAATGTGATCATCTGTTGTGGGTGAGGTCGTCGCTATGGGCGCCGTGCGGCTGGTGCATAGGGTGACGATGGGGGCGGTTGTGGAAGCAGCAGTTGCAGCGGCTTGATTGTTGTTGCCCTGTGTTCGATGATGCCCTACGAGCTCAATCCGCGCGCTGAATTTTGCTGGCAGCATAAGCAGGCTGGAAGAGTTTGCAAGTAGGCATTGTGGGTTGGGGGCGCTTGAGACTTGCGAGCGCAGCAGATAAGAAGGCCAAGAAGCGCAAAATATCAAAAAATAGACCTGGGGATGAAACAGGTTCGGAAGAGTAGGACAGCTCGGCCGGCCTTACCGACTATGCTACCGTGCCCCGTAACAGGGTGGGCGCAGGGGCGATGATTTGTACGTGAATTATGTAATCTATGCTGATAGAATACCTTGGCTGAATAAGATGTGGTTATGTAGTCCCATCTGATGGACACAGTACTGTTGAGGTTATGGTTGGGGGTTAGAGTTGTACTTAGGGCTAAGTGTGGGGGCAACTATTTCTCAACCACTCAAAGTACAACCGCGCATTCCAAATAGCTTTTCTTTTACATACAATTACTTGACTTCCTCGCCTGTGCGTTCCGCGGATCCACCTTTTGCCACCGGCCCCGTATTACAGATGATTGGGACTTGTTTACTTCAGCTGAGGCAACATAACCACATCTGATCTAAATGACTCCTCTAGAACCAACCGCAGACCAGACCGAGGTGAGGTCTCGAAGCTGTCGAATTGACCTTAGTACAACAAAACCGCGCATCCCTGTATGGTCAGCGGGGCTGGGGTCTACAGTAGCTACTCGCACGCAGCCAACGGAGGGTGATTGTCGGGTGTCCTGCAAGAAGTCCAAAAATGACTTCGATGGTGACCCACGAAAGAGATATCAGCATACCGTGTGACTGACGGGCCAACTCAAATCTGAAATCGAGAAGTCCAAGGAAATAAAATAACACTGCTGTATTGGGTAGTAAAAGAAATTGAGAGTGAACAGTTCGGATATCACATGTGTGAGAGTCTGTCAGGACATTTTGGAAAGCAGCCATTGATCGTATATCACAATCTACCGACCAGCAACCCTTGACAAACACACACATGATCGGCTGTGTGGTTCGAGTTATATCGCAAGTTAGTAACCCTTAAACCCACGACGTTCAGCCCGTTATATTTACTGTAGTGAGAAATGTGCTGAAATGCGGTGGAAAAAGAATCCCCAGACTCGGTCTCGCACTACCTTCCCACTATTATGCGCCAGTTAGTTGACCAATTCGGTCAAACGGCTGGTGCTGGATTTAAACGCAGTGGTTAGATGAAATGAAACAACCCGTCTGGGCGTGCCGCACACGACCTGGCACCGCAGGCAGCACATCAAGTTTTCACAAAAAGTTTCCGGGTTGTTTGGGTTTGACATGCGTTAGACTATTATGGAGGCCACCTTGGGAAGGAGTTGAAGTACGTCCTCCCACCTACGTGAGATATGCCTATTCCGTGCCTGTAATACGGGTAGATGTGTGCTGTATTTACCCGTGGGGAAGCGTGTGGTGATGGGGTTGTTGTGGCCCAACTCTAGGCGCATGGTCCGATGATTGAGCCCTCGCGACTAGTGTGTACGCACCAGCTGCAGTCTGGTTTTCGGTCAATGCCGGCTGTCCAAACTGGCCAATGATCTTCGAGGCTAACTCAGACACGACCTCGCTGTAGGCTCTAGACGACTGCCCCACTGTCATACACTCGCGGCGTCGGACGTGCCCTCGTCCGACTGCCAACTTCCACCAACCTCCTCTCTAATAGTTCCGTTCAGAATTCAACATCATCCCAACTGGCTTTCTAATTTTCTTCTCATTTGGAACTGGGCCTGATTGTCGTAGTGGCCAGGGTCTGTCGATGGCTCTGGCCACTACGATAGAGTTTAATCGGCGGTGTTTTAATGAAGGTTTTCACAGAGACGCATGTGGCTTGGTAGGCACATGCTATGACTGAATGTATGTGGGCAACACCGGCAGGTGAGGCGGATGCGGCGGTTGTGTGTCGGAGTTCCGGGCGCTGGTTCGCCGGTCTCAGTACGACAGATTCGCAGGTGACCTATCAGGCCGATGCGTGGGGTGATTGCGCAATTGCAATGAGGACAGGTTGATATCGAGTTCACATTGCTGATGGTGGAGATAATGGTGGCGACAGTGTTGGAGGTCAGGACATCTGCAGTGTTCTCATTAGTGGTGGGAATAGGAGGGGTGGTATTCGTCGCCGTTGGGGTTGTGGCATTGATTGTGGGGTGTTGGGCGGCGGCAGTGCGGGGCACTGGGAGTGTCCACACCGGCGATGATGTTGATGGTCATCATCGTCGCTGCTGTGGGAATTGCTGACGTTATGACAATGGAGGCGTTTACGGAGGCAGTAAGCGGGTTTGTTGCGTCGTTATTTCACCTGGTCAGAAGATGTCCGACGGGGCCGTTTCGTGCGTGAAATTTCCGTTGACAACGGAGACGCGATGGGAGGGGCTGAATGGTGTCACTGTGGATCGGAGGTGCTTAAGACTTGTGAGCCACTCTTTGGCTCCGCAGTGGCGATCCAAATGACTTCGTAGGTTGCTGTTCCATTTTTTCACTGCTCTTATCCAGCCTGATCGGTCCTGGCTACGGGCCCTTCTGACCTACAGGTTGATTTG
The DNA here is from genome assembly GCA_902702965.1 of Spirometra erinaceieuropaei. NCBI lineage: Eukaryota > Metazoa > Platyhelminthes > Cestoda > Diphyllobothriidea > Diphyllobothriidae > Spirometra > Spirometra erinaceieuropaei. The sequence goes on along the minus strand of CACRXP010000188.1, from coordinate 218,615 downwards.
CAGGTACCCGTACATCGCTGCTATTGTCCTGCTTATCAGTGAGCACCCGTAACAAATTCACTCTAAAAGTCGTTTTGGTGGGGGGGCGTCGTCGGTCTTCACGAGGTGGCCGTGCCATTGCAATTGCAGTTGCCTCATCACGATGTGAATGTTGAGGACTTCGGTCCTTTCCAAGGCATCCGAGCCTGGGATCTTGTCCTGCCGCATGAGTTTTAGTATTCTCCGGAGACAGTTGAGGTGATAGTGATTAGATATCCCGGCTTGATTGGCGTAGACGGTTCATGCTTCCGTCCCGTGTGGTGACGTTGTCAGAACTGCCGCCCTGTACACATTGGACTTTGCGTTAAGTCGAATTCTGGGAAATTTCTACGCGGAGGTCTGCAGCCGCACGAAAGCATAGCTGGTTTTGAAGACCGGGTGAGCAACTTCGTCGTCTATTTTGATGCAGTCTGAATGCGTACTGCCCTACAGTTTTATTTTGGGAGTTGTCAGCAGCAATACGAGTGCCGTTGTATGTGGTGCAATCTGAGCGTTGTTGTATGACAACCGTCTTGTTCGTGCTGGTCAGTCCGAAGGTGAAGCAGTAGACGGCGAATACTTTCATGTCCCGTTGCACTTCTGCTTCTCTCATCATGCTGAGAGCCCAACCGTACACAGGAGGCGGTCCGTCGACTGTAGGCGCGCCATCGCGCCGTCATGGAACCGTCTCACCCTGTGCGCGAGTCGCGCAGGGCAGCCAAATTTCTGTATTATGTTCCAGATTCCATCTCGAATTCTCCTTTTCCAACACTTTCGGCAGGTCCCTGCATGTAGTGTGGATGTGGGTTCGCATCCCCTACACTTCGTTCGTAGCCGTTGATCGACAAATATCATGTCAGTGTTATTACGGTTGCGTTGTAATCTGTTCTTACTTTCCGGGCGCGATCCAAGTTCCTGATTGGCGTTGAGAAGGTTGAGGATGATATGATTGAAAATCTTCCCATCGATAGAAGCGAAGAGATGAGTCCCAGGAAGCAGTCTTAAAGAAGGAGACATGATCGCTGAGACAAGATCTTTATTCGTCTGACGTTTAGAATTCCTGTTCGAGCTCATCATCAGAGACAAAAGCAGATACGGATATGCTATTTTCTCTGATTATGGGTTTGAGTAGGAATCCAAAACGTCGGGCGAGTAAAGCTCCCGTCCCAGCGATCATACCTCATTCTTTACGTAAGTATGGAGTTCCGACAGCAACCACCCAACCAGCCACAGGCATAGTTGAGTAAGAACGCTATACCTGCGTGTCGGGACGCATAGCAGCGACCCGGAAGACAAATTCGCTGAATTACAATAACTTCAACAGAAACTTAAAATGAATGGTTATCCACACAACTTCGTCAACCGATGCATACACAAACGAAATGAGAGACCCAATCCAAGCGGCCGAAAATTTTTGCGAGCGACCCGTACGTGAAGCACGTCTCGACAACCGTCAACCGCCCACCTTGTCCACAACCAACTGCGTCGGAAAAACCGAAAGATTGCCCCGAACGCGAATGGCCGAACATGCTGCAGCAGCTCGGAAAAATGACGCCAGCTCTCAAGTTGGGGCTCATTCGGCAAGATCCGGTCACACATTCAAATTCGACGGTCCGAAATTCCCCCTAGAGGTGACAACTGCGTGAGCCGCGAACTGCTTGGGCCATGGTTCATTGGCTCGCAGTTTATTAACGAGCACAACGGCCTTCCCCTTCCATACTCGGTGTTCATACCATGCTGAGGCAGACCCACTTGTGATGTGCGGCCAAATCGTGAAAGTGGACATCGTGCGCCAGTCCAATGAGTTATTCTACGCAGACGTCGTTGCATGCGGACCAGATTGTCCCTTCCAAGACAGCAGGTTGACCTACCTCGGACATCTGAAAATCCATCCCTTGGCTTAGGAACAGATGGCCTAAAATTTTCACGCGTTGCAGGCTACTGTAAGCGTTAGTCATAGAATCTTGGTAGCTCGCCACACATGTACATGCACATAAGTACATGTATGCTCTCTCGTGAAGTGCTGACTGAAATTCCGAATTGTGTTTCCATTTCGAAAAGGCTGACTGAGTAGGAGAGTCCTATTGATCATCACGACGCATAACGTGAAAATATTTCACTAACGTCGGGGTGTCGGCTTTTTAAAGGCCGCCTTATCTACTGATCGAATAAAAAACAATCCGGGAAACTAACTGCTTATACAGCATAAATTATTCCTTTTATTGTCGGTACCCTTACAATTCAAACATATTTTCTGTGAAAATTCCCATATTACAATTGAAAAGTCAAATGGAAAACATGTTTTCGGTAATTCATCATCAGGCCAGTACATTCACATGGCAAATGATCAGTCTAATTGTCGACAGGATATAAATGCGTCTCGGAAGCAGGGTTAATCGGACTCCACGTTCCCACGCCACCCGCATGACAAGTCAACGTGTTGAGAACGCTGGAGGTGGGGTGGGATGGAGGGGGGAGGGGGGGGAAGGCATTGGGGTGGGAGGGGAGAAAGTAGAGGGGTTCCGGTTAGATTTTGAGCGCTCTGAGTGCGTGTGACTGCTCTCAATGCGTCGGGACGGCTTGCGATCACCGTCTGGAGTCGGCCCGGGCAGACATATTGTTTGTGTCAACGTCTTCTGACAACAGGGTGCTGGGTTCGCCAGGCGAATGGCCACTGCTTCGGCTGTGGCTAGCACCCGTTTGCGCAGGCCTTTAGAGGAGTGTGCCGGTGCCCGATAGACAACTTTAAATGCTTCTTTAGCGTCGGTTTGATGGTTCGTATCGATTAGATGTGCGAGAATTGAACTCGAAATCGATCGATTTTCACCTCTACCGAGCCAGGCAGGGATGTTTTCGCGTATTCTATTTTCGAGACGCCTGTTTGTACGGCCAATATATCCCTCTCCACAGGAGCAGGTGAATGAATAAATACAAATGGATGTGGCTTGTAACGGCAGCCGGTCTTTGCCTCCCAACCGTAGAAGGGATGAATTTGAGGAGAATACGCGCAAATTCGCCTCGGGGAAGGCACTGGCGAGAGCTATCCTAAGACGTCGTCTCTAATTCTCTCGCTGCGCCTCCTAGAAAAGGCAGTCTTAGAAATAAGTCTTTCTTCTGCGCATTTGCAACGGCCGGTTTTGTGGCCTGCTCTCTAATATCCCGGAGGATGAATCGCTCAGGATAGCCGTTTTCGCGGAGCGTGTTTTGCAGCTGCTGAAGTTCTGCTTCAACAGTTTCAGGAGAGCAGATGCGTCGCACTCTACCCGCCAGTCCCTGGACTAAATTTCGTTTTAGATATAAGGGAACAAAACTGTGAAAAGTAATGTATTGTCCCGTTCGGGTTTTCTTTCTGAATATCTTGCGTTGGATGGACCCATCCTCTTGTCTGTGTAGAAGGGCATCGAGGAAGGCGATCTCGTTATTCGCCTCGGCCTCTGCGGTAAACATCAGAGATGGGTGCGCCTCGCTAAATTTAATTTAATTAATTTAATTATTTTTATTAATGACCCGTTGGGGTCCCATCGAAGCAAGTAAAAGAAATTTACATGCGAAGTTTAGACGAGGTAGGCAAAAGCTATATAAAGTGCAATACATAGTTTTTGAGATTAGAAGTCCGTTAAGGTGATAGGAACGCAGATGCGGTCGGTTACATTCAACCGAGTCCATCCGAGGATGGGGCAAGGGAGATGCGACCAGACTACGAGTTGCGTAGATTGTATGGGCGACTACTAGGGGTGAGTGCTGAAATCCGCAACAACTTTGAACTATGATTAATGCGAAAGAGGAGACAGAAGCCTGATTCTAGTCTTCGAACCCATAAAAATTTTAGGTTAATTAGCTGGCATCTATCTGAGTAGGAGATATTGGGATGTTCCTTATCCAAAAGTTTTTTAGAAAAACGGCTTTGGACATTTTCAATTTTTAAACGACTGTCTGCATTCATCAAACCAAAGAATGGGCAACAATACTCGAGATTGGGAAGTACAAACATACGATAGAGCCTTAATTTAATTTCAGGAAGATAGAAATTGTAAGAAATAAAGCCACAAATCTGGGCAGCTTTGGCTGTAATTCTGTCAGCGTGTGGCGAGAGATCAAGCTTACTAGTGTAGTTTAAACCTAAATCCTTGATGGTGGTACATTCAGTCATACGTGTGCCTTGAAAGACCACAGGTTGGGGTAGCCTATCAGGTTCAAAATACATATAGCAACATTTAGGCGGAGAGAATTCCATTAGCCATTTTGAGCTCCAAGCTGAGAGAGCAAGCAAGTCAGCATGGATTTGCCCCAGGCAATGAAGGCTCGTAGATTTTTTGAAAGAGTATACACATTTGAGATCATCAGCATAAATAAATGATTGAGAATGTTTAACTGCTGCTGAAATATCATTTATGTAAAGCAAGAACAAAAGAGGACATAAAACGGTACCTTGTAGGACACCACTTACAATAGGGCTTTCACTGGAAAGTGAAGATCCCACCAAAACCTTTTGTTTACGATTAGACAGGTATGACCTGAGAAAGTCTATTAGTGGACTGCGAATTCCCATAGCTTCCAATTTAACGAAGAGTCTTTTATGTGGTACTTTATCAAAGGCTTTACTAAGATCAAAATAAATAACGACAACAGATAGGTGATCATTACGAAGAGAGGTAAGTAGATCGAGAAACGACAGATGACATGTTTCACAAGAGCGATCTGGAAAAAAACCATGCTGGGAAGGGCTAATAACTTGATTGGCTATGCAAAACTCGGTAATTTTTACGGCGATAATTTTTTCAAATATTCTGGCGAGAGAGGGTGTTTTATAGACACCTCGATAGTTCTGTACTTTAGAACGACAGCCGGACTTAAATACTGGAATAATAATAGAAGTTTTCCAATAGTCGGGGAAAAAGGCTTTTACAAGAAATACTGAAAGATTTTGCTAAGCAGAGGAGGAAAATCTCTTAGCTGTTTTAGAAAAGAGTTTGGGATATTGTCCGTACATACTGAGTGAGAGTTAGGAAGATGGCTTATCAGTTTTTGAATACATTCAGGAGAAAAATTAATGATGCAAAGAGAAGCGTCAGACAACGGAGGAATTAAAGGGATTGGGTCAGTTTCAATGGTGAAATGTTTGTCAAAGAACGAATTTAAAATTTCTGCTTTGCCTGACTCCTCTGTAATGAAGGCATCACTAGCACTAAGTAAGGGCGGAATGACTTGGTGGGACTTAGCAGATGATCTCTGACGGAAGATCTGAGCAACTGATTTAGAAGAATTCACGTCATTAATAGCTAAAGACTCTCTACGCCTATCTCGCGCGAGCCTCGTTTTCGAAGCTAGTTCAAATATTTCAACGATTCTTAGATAAACTGCTAAGGAGCTCACAGATGGATCTTTAAACTGCTTCCGTAACTTTTGAAGTCTGTTTTTAAGAAATTGTGGGATAGCGGTGGAAGTAGCACTCGATTTGAACATCTTCCGAGGAATAAGGTCAGGAAGACCTTCTGTTACCCATTGTAATAAATTGTTGAATAAATGTAGATCATTATTTGAAAAAATTTGTGCCAATCAAGAGTGCATGTAAAGTTATTTACTAATTTCTTGTTACCATTAGCAAAATCAAAAATACTACGTTGTATTGTTGGCTTTGCGGAAATCGCAACTGATCACAATTAAGAGATGTGATTCACGGTAAGATCTTCAAAATATCTTTCGCAATTCGTTAGTTAATAGTTAGGTGACTCCGAAGAAGGCAGAGACTCCGGGTGGATTAAACAAAATTTGCGTGGACTAACTATTAACTTCAGAACTAGGCCATTGATGTCAGTGGTATGACTCGTCAGGCAAAAGACATCGTCCACATATCGACCGTAGAATTTAAGGTCATTAATGGTATCCTTGAGACTCATTTGCTAGACCTTGCCCATGAAGACATTTGCGAGAATCTGTCCAAGTGGTAAACCCATTGCCACACCGTCTATTTGTCTGTATAGCTGGTCGTTGCAGAGGAATTGGACATTCTGTGTGCATCGCGTAAGTAGTTCTTTTAGCGTCTCCACCGTCATGCATATCGGGTAGTTTGTTTCCTTGATGAAGTCGCCCAGGAAGTCTATTGTCTCCACAACGGATACGCTGGTGAACAGTGATGATAAATCTAACGAGAGCATCGTGTGTCCGTCCACGTTATTGTTCTTGATAGCCTCGACGAACTTAAAGGTATCTTCCAAATTTCGCGGATAAAGGCAACTTTGAAGCGGTTTTAACTTTTCTACCAGCCATTGTGCTATTGCGCGATAGGGTGAATTTCTCATGTCCAAGATTGGGCGTAGTGGTAGCCCGAATTTGTGAATTTTAGGAATACCATACATTCTGGGTATCTTCGTGCCCACAGGTTTTAGCCCTTATCAGACAGAAGTCCTTCCTTGCGGAGATATTTGAGCACATTCTTCAACTGCCTCTCGATTGTCTCGGTTCGATCCTTGTCTTTCTCGGATTCTGAAAATTTCGTACGGTCCGATAAGATTTTTTCTAATTTCTCTACGTAATCCGTCTTATCCATCAGCCATATGCCCGAGCCCTTGTCGGGTCTGGTTAGTACGATATTTTCATTTTCACGAAATTTTCTGAGACCATCAAGATGGGTTCTTGTTAGGGGACCCTTGTTCCTCGGAGTCTTTCTCAAATACTGCTCACAGCAGTTTACCAGGATCGGTTTTAGATAGAAAACCTCTCAAGGTTGGGATAGTTCTAGATCGTTAGTCTGGCTAAAAGACTCTCAAACTGGGTTTCTAGCTCAAGTTGCTTCAGCCTTTGCCGTGCAATGCAAAACTTGGGACCAAGAGATAACACATCTGTGAGAGTTTTGTCAAGGCGTACTGAAGAGTACTTATGGACTGGAACCATTGCGAGATGCCTTATGTGTTATTCGTCGGCAGAAATGACCATGCCATATTCTAAAGTAAGGACGCAATCAAAAGTTAGACTTATAAGTTCTCTAGAAGTGAACATTTGACAATTTTTCAACACCTTTCGGTGGCTATGCCGCATGTAAATGGAAATCTCTAAGAGTTGCTTGTCACCAGGAGAATTCGCCCTAAACAAGTAGTAGCTGCACCTACGGTCAAACACTGCATTCAGTCGAAGGATCTTCGTCTACACCATTGAGTAGGAACGGATTAGACACGACAATTTCAATTAAGAGATATGATTCACGGTAAGATCTTCAAAATATCTTCCGCAATTCGTTAGTTCATAGTCAAGTGACTCCGAAGACGGCAGAGACTCCGGGTGGATTAAACAAAATTTGCGTGGACTAACTATAATTGGAGGTGAGCGAGAGCGACGTCCCCAGAAGAATAGGCGTAAAACCTAGGTAATTGGAAAGCTGGAAAAATAATCGGGAAGATTCTCAAAAAGCATGTAAAAGGAAAATTGCATGCAAACGAGTGGACGCGACTTCTCCATTTGATCAGTGATACGTGAATAACTGGTTAAGTTGGCCTAAACGTCGCCAGACAACAATGAGATCACCTATATACCTTGCTTTGGAGTTTAAGTTCCCGTCCTTGTCGCAGGCGCGTCAAGATATCAAAAGCATGCCCATGTGCCGAACGGAAGATTCGGCCGAACAGAGGCATAGATGCAACGAATGACCACCAAACCTCGGGTTTTTCCTGCTGAGAAGCAAAGTGAGATTTTATTTATTTCAGGATGATCAACTAAGTTCCTGAGCAGGCGTGAGGGGGGCCGAATTTTGGATTATAGACATAGGATCATGTCACCCTCTCCAAACCATTCCTGTTTAATGGCAGAAAGGAAGGAGATATACTATTTTGGGGATTGCAGAGGGCAAAGATACGGGCGCTTCAGACAACTTCGTCTGAATTCGCCGACTGGTTTTGACAGATTCCAGATATTTAATGCCGGTCTGAGCATTGCACCAAGGATAAGCAGAAGGGATCTAAGTGCTGTTTCGAGCAAAGTACAACTACACACCAGGCTCGTCTATCCACTTAGCGGTAGCCGTTAATATATTTCGTAAAACAGCTTGCTGTTACCTTGTCTTGCCTGCCTAAAACGGCCAGAATGCGTTATTTATTTTGCAGTTTCCTGAATGAGATTTACCGTCAAGAGGTTACTGGCAAGTTATTCTTGTCAGTGTAAAGTCGTTCAATACGAAAAAACCCTCACCGAAGAACTAGTAATAGTCACTCAGTTTCAGTGCATGTTACCACTTTGATTTATTGAATTATTCATCAAACTTCTGTTCCAATTGTTATAATTTACCAGTTTCATTTAAGCACGGTGGTATTCTTGTTGTACTTCTGACTTTAGTTTTTTTGCTGAAATCAAACAACAGGTTTTCTGTCATAACAGACAGGCTGGTCTGGGATTCAGAGGCCTTGCCCAAGGATAAAATCCACCTTTAATGGTAGTCAGTTTGTAAAAGCCTTGAAATTTCCTCTCTACATTCTAATATGCAATCTGTGATAGCAGCATATGACTTAAGTGTTCGTATTATTACGTCTTTTCGATTTCTTAGCCCCTAAATGGCAACTTCTTCAACCTGGTTGCCACGTCAATTTAGTTTTTTGCATATACCACGGTTATGTGTGGATAAGGGAAAAAGAATGCTGTGCATTTCATTCTCCACCTCTTGTCCAATAAAACATAATTCCTCTGCATATTATTCTAACTGAGTCCCTCTCGGCTCTCTTGGTTTCATGACACATTTTATCCCCCCGACCCAGAATGTCTTGTAGCCTTTCATTGGATCCCTTCCATACAGGTGTAGATTACTCGTTTGGGAGCAAATTAGGTTTTGGCGGGTCTTGAGTAGCCCCTTGTGCTCCTGCTTACTTGCGTTTTATTATTTGATATTTTGCCGCGAATATTCTCAGCTGGCTGTCTTTTCCTGCACAGGAGCGCATCATTACGCCTTATGGTTTTGTAATGGAAATACATGAGTTCAGACTAACTCTTTACTCCATCGACGTAGGTCAAATAGCTGACATACGAGATCTTAATTGGCATGTCCAGCAAGCACTTTTCCTGGTCCCCCATTAGGTGCTACTGTTGAGGAGCAGTGCTGTGCTCAGAGCAACAGTGGTGAACTTGCCAGCCTGCACAGGTCACTTTAGGTCGTGTACGGTTGTGAGCGCTGAGCTACGTTAATGAAAGACGATGTTGGAGAAGTTGGGTCACCGTTGTTCCGGGTGAGTCCTTCGAGTGAATTGCACGAACTTCTTCTCGAACGACAGTCCACAATCTCTGGGACACCGTCGCAATGGCGTCTCAGTATATCGAAGAGATGAATAAATAGTTTGGACATGTTTCTCGTCGCACGTCTCATGAGTCCAATGCCGCTGCTCTCGATCTAGCACCGCTACTCGTCTTAACACGGAGTTGGTCCCTGGACGCTTGATATTCGATCCTGCCGGAGAAGGGAATGGGTCGGACTTTCGAGATCTGATGCCAGAGATTGTCGTGCGTGGACATGTACAATCAACGCCATCCTTATGGCCGATCGTACCTAACATCATCACAATCGTAATAAGAGATTGTACAAACAGCTGAGGACGAACCACTGAAACTTTTCACTCAGAGCTGCTTGTTTATTACTACTAGTCAGTATGGTGAGGGCTTTACTTCTCGGACAGTGCACTAAGTAGGTGCCATTAACGTGATTGGACCATGTCGCGTCCTATCCCGTTTACTACCGAAAGTTAACTTTGGTCTGCTGTCATGTGCTTGACTACAGTCGTCAGCTGGATGAAAAGTTTTCACTGGAGCATCAGGCCAGCAAATGCTTGCTATGATGTTGGAGATGCATTTCAGATACAGAAAGTCAGTCCTGATCAGCTCAATACTATTTCATTGTTGTCGCATCAGGCACCAGTATAGGGTTAAAAATCCGAACTATCGCTGTACGGGTCTCCCGGTCAATTCAGTCACTGGCAGAAATTAACAGATAACGGCGATTATTTTTAACCGAATCATACAGATTCTAGCAGAACGTGGAGTTATAGACAGACGAGAGAGGCGTAAAGGGCACCTTTATTCATAGGTACGTTACATGGTCTGTCTGTAAAGCCCATGCAATCAGTTACTTTTCACTTTCGTCTGAAGTGGCGGTCGACTCGTGCCTGCTCGATGAATCGCCGTCTTAGAGGCAAACATGTAGTTTGGCCTATGGTGTGTGCTCCCTTTGCCCCTACATCGGGTCATACGGGAAAAGTGCTGGACCAACACATGGGCTAGATTGGGGCTCGGCACGCGTTAACCAGATTTCACATAGTCCACGCATCTCACAGCAAGTGGCGCACTTAGGGTTAGGATGTGGCTAAACTCCTTGGTCCAGATTTCGCACCACGTCAGCCATCTGCTCTCAGTCCTCGCACTAGATGGCTAACCGACTCCGACATCAGACCGGTTCATGGAAGAAGGAAGTGAAACCGAGGTTATTCTGGAGAATTCATCTTCCACGACGCATTAGCAAATTCTTTGCTATAAAAAGCTTAGCGCTTGAACCCACCACGACGTGCTAAAAGTAGTATCTTAGAAGGCTTTCAGCTGACAGCATAGCCCGGTTCTGTCATGACGGAGGGCGGGGCTGCAGTGACTCCTTACCATGACTTCTGTAACACTCAGATGGAATCTTAGCTGTCGCTTCTTCGTTCAGTGAAATCACGACCCATCGTACGCGGACCAGGTCTTGTTTGTCACGCATTTACAGACTGTTTGACTTTGGCATCCACTGCGCCCGAGCCCGCCTCTGGTCATCCTGACTCACTCTCCTCACCGGATCTAGGTGGGTGAGGGAGGAAAGAGTGCGCTAAGTGCTGCGCAAGCCCGCCACCACTATAAACTAGTTTACGCGCAACTCACCGTCCTGCGTCCACCATGCTCTGACACACCCAATGAACATCGTCGTTCGTGACGGTCAGACTGGCGCGTAGTACCTACAGACGTTTGTGTCGTTTTACCACCTTTTCCCCCTTCAGAATCCTTCGTTGGTGTGGAACTAATTCCTTTTCAAGGGAGGAAGTTCTTGTGTTGCTTCTCTTCTTTTGCATTTATTATCAAACCCAGAACCATCCGAAATTTAGAATCTCAAGCCTTTTTGAGCTTTCCTAATTGTTCGTCTCTCACAACGGGAAAATGCAAATTGAACTGTATCATAGACGTAAGAAGCGCTCATCTTTCAGCGCGTTTCTGGTTACTGGCGACAGACGTGTGTCTTGTATTGTTGGAAATCTAAGCCCTCAAGTTTTGGTGACACTAGGTTGAACTTTACCTATCAGAAACTGAGTCCCTATTAGTCACTATTGGCCTTTGAACATGCCCTGGAATACCGAAGATCATACCCCTATTCGGTGCAAAGGAACATGGGTCATGTTTGTTCTACACCAGTTATCCCTCATTGTGTTGTATAAACTGCGACGTCCAACCACTACCACTTGGAACTGATGCGTCTAGTTCTTGCCTATAAGCGAAATGTTTGTTATACGGGCTAACATCCATAGCCTCTGAGTGCCAATTCAGTACACCGGTCTGAATATGCACATACGTAGGTCTGCCTGGTCTGCATGCGTTAAAGGTGTTGCCATTCTATCGTCAGCTCGTAACGTTCTGCAGAATTTAATGTCCGGGATGGACTAAGTTGCTAGCCATCGCCAAATCAGTGCATTTCCCACTACAGTAAGTCTGGCGCGCGTGAATCTGTTACGACACGCTGAAAGTCGTGACTTAAAACGCTGCCAACTGACGAGATAACTCGTTACTCGTGGCCATTACTTTGCGTATGTGGGGTGACTGGCTGAAGGTCTACGGGTCAGACTCCAGGCCTCTTAATGCGAATTCTATGATACTCTCACCCAGGTGAGATCCAAGGCGCCTTCTGTGAAAGTGGGGTACATTGCATCACCCTGTCGTTGGCGCCTGGTGAGTGGAGGAGCAGGGAGTGTTGCAGATCCTAGGCAAGTCGGCCGCTTTGTAAACCAATTCACGCACAGGCCACCAGTGCTGCGCCCACTGCGTGAAGCACACGGTGCATGTCGCTCGCGACGGCCCCCGGTAGGTCCTCATAGCTCAGGCGGTTTGACCGTTGGATGTACTAAAGCCCTCTCCCTGCTGTCGTGGCCTTCAATCCCACCGAGTTCGCCGAGGTTTTCACAGTTCGGTCACGATAAACTGTCAAACCGCCAAACCAGTGTTTTGAAAACCAACACATCATCCATTAGCATCGCTGGCGAGGAGAAGGCACTCGTAGTGTTGTCGTCTAAAACGCCAGACTGGCTCAGATATCTCACTAAACTTTCTTACCAAAATAACAGGACGAGGATGACATCTTCGTCCGAAGAGATGCTTTCTGAAAGTTTTCAGGCCTTTCAGTTTTTCTGAATAACGGTTGCGATACCTTAATTGTCACAAAGACATGTCCGTACCTATTATGCATCCGATCAGCCTTCCTATAATGTGAATGTTTGATTGTCTTCGCAGGAGCTGGACGATAACTGTAACTTCTCGAAGACTTTAACTTGAGAATTATTTTTCCGAGCGAAGTATACGGCCTCCGCCCTAAATATGACATCCTGCTCGATGCAATAATGTCAAGGTATTCCTAGCCATCCGGTAGTGGTAGCCAACATAGTTTTAGTACGTTTTTTGTCTAACCCATGAGTTGCCATAATTATGGCGCCGCTTCCTTACTGGAGGCTCAGTACTAACATTAATCATGTCCATCAAGATATCAAGGTAGCTTCTTAACTCACGATGTTCAGCCCATGCCGCGGAGGATGGGAGGCCGTCGAGCTCACCATATCAGCTACTGCAGACCATCATGTGCAGGGTTACTGTAAGATATCAGTGACATCAACTAGGCTAAGCATGATTGCAGTCATGTTGAGTAGATAGGCAGACGAAAGGCCAAATTCTCACCCAAGGATAAACTGGACTTCGCTCTTAAGCACTGCAGGGGTCTTCTAACTGGACCGAGTTTTGAAGGCCAGACTGTAAATGAGTCGGAATTTGATTTCCGTTCGACAACTTTTGTCAAAACGGGCAACGAACGCGGATTGCATCTCCGTCTCCTGAATGGTGAACGCCTCCCGAACCTTAAACCACTCCAGCAGTCTAAATCTCAGGGAGTAAGTGACTCGAAAGAGCTCGGATTCGAAAGGCTACGTCCCACGCGCCAGCGCGTCCGCTAATCTTATTCATGCTGCTATAGACTTCCTGGTTAAGTTGCCACAAAGTCACGCGTATGTGTGAGAATCATTTTTTGAGGTGCTCGGTTTTTTCGTAGGCTTTTTTAGTCATTTTCATGTTCTTCTGGAAAAATCGTGTCATTTTGGACAAACGCAGAAGGTTATCTAGAGCCCCGCCCGTTACCTCGCTGTAGATATCCACAGTTCTCCAAATCCATCCCCTTGGTAATTTCTACTCGATTTATATTACGGAGGATCCCACGCATGTTGCCTACCCAAAATAATTTTACTTTTGTCTTAAACAATGGTCTGGTCCTTACTGCAACTCAGTGATCACTGACTACGATGCTTGTTTTACTCATTTCTTATGTTTGCACTTTTCTTCTGATAAGGAGCACTTTTCCATTAAGGTATAATCCACCTTTACCAAAGATTTATCCCGGACATCTGCCTCATGAAAATTGTCAAATTTGATGGCGAACTATTAACAAAAACCCTCGACGAAATACTGAACGTGATGGAGGTTCGAGGTGTCCAGGTATTTTCTGTGGGAGCTACGTTTCTTACTTTCAAAGTGGTCCAGATTCAAGGAATTAAACAAAATTTTAAAAGGTTTTCGAAGCCACGAAATGTCTGTTCTTTCGGGTAAAACAGGCATTGGAAAGACAACTTTTGCCTGTGAGTATTCCTTGGACCTTGCTGAACAGGGCGTTAAAACCCTGTGGGGAAGTTTCGAAATTTCATTGCCGAGGCTATGCCGAACACTTCTTCATCAGTACGCTGGGTATGTAAGGATTCGAGTTGAACTGATGCCATGTCTTAGAGAACCTCTAAGCTACCTTGAGCCAGCTCGAGTAGCCGCTTGGGCAGCTTCTTTTCGTCAAGAAGTCCCGATGCTCTTCTTAAATATGCATGGCCGGCCGACCGAAAACGAAGTATTCTTGGTGAGTAGTAGTTCACTTTGAAACTAACCCCCTTTTAAAATTTTCTGGGTTCTCTTACTATTGCGATTATCTATGCTCTACTGGGGTTTCTTTCGCCTAATGATATAATACAAAAACAATGAATTTTTCCATAAAGCTTTATTAGTTAAGTCTTTATATTAAAGACCGCGAACCGTTTTTTTAAGTTCACTGGGGACTGGGAGGCGTTTTGTTGGATGGGAAGTCGTACACTGTTTAAAATATCAATTCCCTCGTAAACGCCAGTCTCTGCAAACTACTCATAAGGAACGGTCATTGTATTTTTCATGTATGTGAGCATCCCAGTAAAGATTAACCACATTCTTGTTCACAAACCCTGAACATGTGCTATCCTCGACTGTCGCTCAACGCATGAGTCAGAACGGATTATGAGCATAGCTCAGACTATTTGGTCGTTGAAGCATGACTGCCTTGGTCTCAAAGCATTCCTAAAAGCCACTCTGCCTTAGCGATTCGGTTACAGAAAACTTCGATGCCACTGAACTTCTATGCAGTTGAACAACCGGCCGCCTTCGCCGGGGCATTCCCGACCAGCTTCCTTTGTTGAAAAAAGATTACGATCCACAGCCTAGTGTGACTAAAATGGGTTCTTCTTCTGATCAAAATGGGTTCTATTTCGTACCGCCATGAGCGAGGCCTCGTAGACCCAGAGATCAAATATCACTCTACACCACTTGAGTGGCGACGATCTCGCTGGCAAGAGCACTTTATTGAGTTACTCTGCTGACCATCTCTAGATGCGCCCAGCGCGGGCTCATGATCTTAGAAGTATATCACTGTCTGCCTGGAAATTTAAACAGTGATCTTACGTCTGAAAAAATGAACTGTTGGTTCGGACGAACTACCGCCTGAAGTCAACGAAGACTTGTTGGTGTCATTTCTGAGCAAGTTATAATGGTGATCTTGTATGACGCGCCGGGTCTATTCCCAAGAATTAGAACGATGATGTTCGACCTTCTTTCTTTATGAAAAGAGGACGCAATAACAGTTCGACCGTCGTGCTCGACGATGTCCGCCGCATGCTCCACAGGAAGGTGAAACAGGCACGCTGACTTGCGTGAATTAGTTTAAAGTAAGATTAGACTTGCGCAAAATCTACCACATTCCTTCCTCCTTCCCCACCTGAGCTCAGTGTCAGGACATAGTCAAGAAGGCCGAAAGCGGAAGAGGGCGCAGGTGGCTGGCACGGCAGAATCCGCACCTAGGCGCACCACCACACCCCCGGTACACAACAAACGCTTGACCAGGATTTTAACCAACAACAACAGCACCACAACGGGTCAGAAGGACGAGGAGGACTGGGCAGTCATGCTCACGACCAGCATACCCAACAGGAGCACAAGCGCATCCACCGCCAGCGAACCTGGTACCGGAGAACTGCCACCGCACATCAGGCCGCGAGGGCCATGATTTGCTGATCCTGACGTAGCGGACGCTTACAATCCTTGAGACCCGGACGGGGGACATGCAGCCCTGCATTTGCCAGGACCATCACCCTTCAAAGTCTGTAACCAGCCAGTAGTCGACTGAGGAACATTACCCATGTACATATACTTCTCACATGCGTGAGAGTGCCAGAGGTCACATTAAACAGCCGGTGCAGCCTGAATCTCAGCTCAACGCAAACACACACACAACTGGGCAGGCTGTGTGGACTGATTTGAGGCGTCAGTCGTGGCCTTCCAAACCACGGCGCATGACGCACCGTGATATTCTCAGATTCCGTGCTAAATAAAAGAAGTTGGGAAGATTTTCCCACTTTTTCCCGTACAAGCAGTGTAGTATTACCGACAAAGATAAGGGAGACTGGAGTGGCCATTTCTGGCTTATTGGTCGTTGGCAGCTGGCCATACCCAAGCCATTGTATATACCCGATCGTAACAGATAGGACAACGGGCCAGTGGCTCAGTGGTTAGGGCGTTGGATTTCTGACCAGCAGGTCGTTGGATAGAGCCGCAGGGGTCGCACACCTCGGGGTTGAGTATGGCTAACTGACGACGACGACTAATAAGCCAGAAGTAGCCGCTCCAGTCACCTTTGTCTTTGTCTCGGTAGCGTTATTTTGAGCTTTTCATAATTAACGATCTATAACTGAAAGAAGTCTTAATTTTTGATCTCTTGTTTCTGAAGTAGGACTTGGTTGTACACCTGCGGCAACTAAATCTACAAGCGTCGGTCATTTAACAGATCTTAATTCCCAGCTAGCCCGCGGTGAGACACGCCAGATGTAATGGTAATTGCTGCGTCCGAAATGCTACTGGAACCATAAATGACTGCTGGAATCTACGTGGGCTGACTGACCTGCACGGCTCGTCATCTAGTGTGAAGCCCTCACTGAGAGTACTCCTCCTTGAGTTATCTATACAGTCCACGTGTAGGGTACACCTAACCCATTTTAAGCGGGATGGTTCCGTCAACGCCCACCCCACCAAAGTGACCTGAAAGTCCTCCGGTTTTGCGAACACGGCTAAGTAGGTGACATGCGAACGTCCTACGACTGTCAGGCCAAAAGGCCCCACAGCCGCCACTCTGAATCTGTAACCGCACCGCCGCTGACAATGGCTGAAAATGTACACTACTACCATCCTCCCCAGTAGTCCTAGCTTTGGCTAAAGTTGAAGTCAACTGTAAATCACTAAAGGGATAGGCGCGGATGGACGAGTGTGTAAAGGCCTCATTAGTGATACGATTCAAGTCAAGTGGATGAATGGTGGTGTTGGCCGCCAGAGGTACATGTATTTGGTACAGTTGTGCTCATGTTTCATATAGCTGGCATCGATGCTGTCGCGAATTGTGCCTCCCCTAGCATGACGGTCTGCGGAAGGGGATCTGTAGAGTTCGGCCCATTCTCTCCTCAAGCGACAGACGTCGAGGACAGATGGTCTAATAAGCACACCCACGTTTTGGCCAACTGTTTCGAGCCAGGTTTTGAAGTAACCCTATCTTGGACCTCTTCGGGTGAGCAACAGCGCGGGATCGGGGGCAGCAGCACTAAGTTCATGGGGCAAAAGACGGAAAACATGCCCAAACCAACCCAGTCGTCTTTCTTAGATGGCCCGCGATATCCTCGTGTTGTTGCGGAATGTGCGGACTGTCTCATTCGAAACCAAGTCAGCATACTTCATTCCAAGAGTGGCCACGGGAGAATTTCCTTCAAACTTCTCTTCCCGTTTGAAATAAACAGTGAAACTACTGAATGAGTTAAGAGGTGGCGCAAACTGTCCGATCACGAAGTTCGAAGTAAACGTGATTCTCCCTCCCTACACACATAAAATTCTTCAATTAATCTTTATACTGATTTCCCATGCAGAAGACGAAGGGTAGCGGGCTGGACAGACTTTAAAATCAAAACTAATAAAAAGACTGACGTCATCTTTGCGTTGACGGAGCGAATGAGACACCCCAACTGCCGAACATTCAGAAGATCGCTCGAGAGTTGACGTCTGGTAGGGGCTCACGTGCAATGCCTGTAACCCTGAGCAGTAGCTCAACTTTCCCAAACCTCATGCAAAAAATAATCGCCTCCGTGGATTATAGTTTCTGAAAAAGTTGACCTTGTGGGTGTGTGCCTTTCTTCGCTAGGCCCCAGCCGACACCTCGGTGACCCCTGTGGTCCGTGTCTTCTGAATGGAGCAATAAACTCCCGATCCGCCTCGATAATAGGGACGATTGAGGGCTGAAAAAAGTCGATGGGAAAAACATGACGATTGGTCATGCAGAAGCGCGGTGGCAAAGTGGAGACAAGCATTGGTTGCGTACGGTGGAACTGTGTTCTTCCGCAACCAGGCAGAGTTGGATCAGCAGTTCCCGGCGCTGTACGGCTGTCGGATCGCTGACCTCTTCCAATTCTAGTTTTGACGACCGAGAGGGACGGAATATAAGAACTACAGAAATACTAGGCTAATTCAAGTTGTAACAATTATCTTCGCAAATACCCTTCAGGGCCGTTTTCGCCCCGCCCGGGACGCGCGGGCAAGGAAAGGCTACACAGTCTTCGTCCTGCCAGAGGCCGTGTAGGCCAAGTTATCTCCTTCCGCAACAAATTCCTGGATAAAATCACTGATTTCAACGAGAGACAGACGTCCAGATAGTTCAACACTTTTGGTCTCTCACCTCGGACATGCCGATGGCATTGCAGTGCTTGAAAACACCCATACTAAAATACAAACTGCCCTTCAGCGTATAGTCATTGCTTAGGGCAACTCAGGTCTAAATCCGAGCGCTCGGATGACCGGTGCTTCTCAGTGGTTTCACACATTAAACCACCTTTCTCTTGGTTGGCGAGAGGCTCGACTCAGTTGAATGTTTTACTTACCTCCGTCCCAGCCGCATACACCTTGTGCAGAACAGGTTCTGTGGCTGTCGGAAGTATGTGCTGTCCTGCTGCGGACGCCTGTTAAGTGTGGAGTGCCACAAGGATCAGTTCTTTGGTCGGTCCTATTTATTATCTATGTAAATGACTTAGTACAGAAAGTGAAGTCCGCTGTAGCGTTTATTCTCGATGATCGTAAGCCGTGGAGGGTGATAAAGGATGAGAAGATCTCCCAGGTACTTAAACGGCATGGAGTGAGGTCTGTTGCATGAAATTCAATGTCGACAAATGTGTGGTAATGCACGAAATGTCAGCGGGATGAAGAAGATGTGCACCTCCGCGACAGTATACCTTGAAAAATCAGCCACTTAAAACCGTGAATGTACAAAAAGACCTGGAGTATTCGCTAAAGACGATTTAAACGTAATGACGGAGTCTTCCCTAGTCGCAGGGCGGCAGTGCCAACTATGATTGGGGTGTGGGAAACGTTTGTAAACCTGGATGCGGATATCCTCGGCAATGTATATGGAGCATTATTGCGGCCGCACCCGAAATACGCGATACAGGCTTGACAGCCGTGGTTCCGGAAAGACAAGGACATGAATGGATGAGAATATGTTCTTGTTTAAACGAAGACGAAGGCGCAATCACTGGGACAGTAGATTTATTGGTCTTAGCTTTCGAACTCGAACAGGAGTCCATCATCAGAGACTGCCAGAGTGCAGCAACGTGTGAACATTTAGATCATTGTGCCTTGAGGGGGGTGGACTACATCCGTGGCTAGGTCTAGGCAATGACATTCTTGAAGGTGTACAACGGCGTGCTCCAAGCTTGTTCCTGAACTCAAGAATTTGACGTTCGAGCGGAATCTGACCACCTTGGACCTCTACCCCTTTCATTATGGACAAGACGGAGGTGACCTTGTAGCAGCGTTTCGGTTGTTAAGGGGACTTGGTCTTTATGTGGACTAGGGAAACTGATTTAACATTGTAGCGAAGATAAGTGTCAGACAGCACAATTGCCAACTTAAAAAAGGGATGTGCCTCACCAACCTGTGTTTCTTATTTTTCTCGCAGAGTCATCCCTCAATGAATTTCTTTGCCGAAGTATGCCTTGCATTTCCCCACCATGAGTGTGTTTAAGAGGCCTCTGTTTAATCCACTGTTAACGTTCAGCCAAAACACCCGAAACCGTGTTTAATGAGACAGTGTTATAACTATCAACATCCGAATATCTTGATTTCAGCAACCAATTTTGTCTACATTTACTTTGACACGGCTGAAAGTATTGCGCGCAGACGCAGTGTGTTGTTCGCTGTTATTTCTCGAATCCTCACTTTTTCAACACTCCTGTTTCACTATCGATCTTATGCATCTCGCATAATAAAACCGCCTGTAAATATGTGCAACTTCACTGTTTTTATGCAGACCTGTATCGTCCAAATTGAGCCTACAAGGGCTTTTGTCATTTACTCCGAATGCACTGATTGATTGACCCCGAGGGCATCTCTCATACCTCTAACGTTTGACTTGCTCTGCGTGTTACTATCCCCGCATTGTTTTGTTGTTTTTGCGCAGGCTCTGACCGATGCCGTAAAAAAGCACGCGGTCGAACATGTAGTATTGGATAATCTCCAATTCATGATGGGAGCGGCAGGAAATCGCCTGGAAGAGAAATTTCAGAGACAGGACCGCTTTGTGGAGCGCCTGCGTGGCTTTGCGACCGATACAGGCTCCCACTTAACTGTCGTCGTGCATCCTAGAAAAGTAGACTGGCAATCCTGTCAGCTGTCTCTAACTTCGGATTTAGGTTGATGATGATAATCTGCTAACAATCAGCAGCCTTTACGGCGGTGGAAAGATAAGCCAGGAAGCGGACAATATTTTCCTTTTACAGGAGGAGGTAGGCACAGCGGTACCAAAGAAGTACATTCAGGTAAGTAGCCTATTTTGCATTCTCGCCCTTCATCTGGACTCTTGTGTGCTGGATGTTAAGTGTTTCTGCGGCACAGGTGGTCGACATGTACGTCTCACGCCGGAGCATACGCAGCTGTCAGCCTAAAAGTGGTCTCAATAGCCACTTTGAGAATAACACGCATTCTCCTTTTGGCACGCTTTCCAGAGCCGAGATCAGTATCGCGCTTTAGTTATATTCGGCAAATTCGCTCGTTTCCTACGTTTAGTTCAAACTAGAGTAGTTTCTTTTTCGTTTCAGTTTGCTTAATGGGCGTCCACTGGTTCTTTTCATAATCCTGGACCGTCTTCAAACGAAGCTATTTTGGCAGGGATGGTGTCAAACGATTAGTGGGCCTTTATAATATCCTCCACCTCAGTCTTCAGTGTTCGCTCTTTCTGTTTGGGAAATACCTAGGACACTGCACGTTCAGTTAATACATTGCTCTGGATGCTGCAGAAATATTGTGTCAAAGAAAATCAAGTTTTTTTGGCATCGGAAACGCGACTGCGATGACTGTTTGGCTTGATGAGGAGCTTCACTGCTGATCTTTTTTGGGATGTTATATGATAATGACGTTAGAAAGTACTTTGTAAAATTAACATATGCACGTTACCGTTGAATTTGACCAGTGCGCCCCTTATTTACAGGTGACTTGCAATTCGAAATACTCTTGAAAACCCTTGTACCCTTTTGCGATTAAATTCTGAACCCTACCTCATACTCCCTCTGTCTTGTCCATTTTAAGATAGTTAAAAATCGCTACGATGGCACAGTCGGCAAATTTGACCTCCACTTCAACCGGGAACGAATGTCTTTCAAACCAGTTTCTCGCAGCTTGACAATGGAAGCTCCTCTCTCGGACGCTCTCCGGTGATCCATTGCATTTATTCTCGACCTACTGTGAATCTCTCACCAACGCCCAACCCAAAACACTGTATATCCGCAGATTGCCCAACACCACATTTTCCATTCTTATGCGGTTTTTTGAAATTGAGAGTTTTACCTGGACTCCCTTGTACGTCAACCAATAAAATTTTCCTAAAGGCCACTGACCTTTATTGTTTCCTGCCTACGTGGTGAGCAGGAAATTCCGAAATGTGTGAATTGCTGCTAGACCAAGGCAGCTGTATGTGACGCCAGTTGTTTAGTGGGTCAGACTGCGTTAGGTTTCAAGGAATCCTGATGTCGGTATTTTTATCCCTCGATCTAATCCGGATTTGCCACTCTTCGTGAACTGTTCAAAATTGCAGGTTGCCACAGTAGACCGGCTTTCGGCTCCCACATGAAGGTAGAGACCTACACGACCTATTGTCGCAATTTATCTCTCGAAATTTGATGTCCGATACATGCATTTCCAGTTTCTTACAACGGATTGCCGGGCACCCTCATTTCCGAGCTGAATGTGATCTAGCAGTCACTTGCAGTCCTTGTCTGATCGCCGTTGTGGATTATAAAGCACTCCCGGACAAGATATTGGAAGCAGATTAAGACGCTCTAGAATCTTGAGTTGTGTTATCTGGGCTTGCCTTTCAGAGGCTTTTACTTAGTGTCGCTGGCAAGGCCTGGGCAAGGATTGGGTGTTCACACCTCCTGTCACAGAGGACCCAAAAAAGGCATAGAAAAGTGTTGAACAAAGGAGTAGATTATAACAAGATTAGGGCCATTTCTGACGTCTCCTCTGCCCTATTCACAGTCACAAACAAGTGTTGTCATGAAATTCACCAGAGGTAGGTCTTGCGGCGATGGTCGTAGAAGGATTGACCACGACCTTTGGACGGTGTGTAGGAGTCTGCCACCTGTAAGCGCTCGGCTTCAGCTCGCAGCGCTGCTGCGTAGGCCTCTTCGACCTGGCGTTCCAGCTCACCGTTTGAAAGAGCCTCCCTGTCTGCAGTTTTGTTTTTTTGATGGCGTTCGGATCTCTGGTCCTCCAGTTCCGCCGCCTGTTGCTGCTTGCGTTCCTGAGTCGTTTCCTGGTGAGCCATGTCGGAGAGTCTAGCCTCCTCCATCTGTTTCTGCATGCACTCATTTTCGGCCAGCTTCTGGGCCTGGAGCTGGCGCACTTCGTTTAGTCGAGCATTCACTTGCTCCCGGCGGGCCGACAGGATCTGGTGGAGGATATGGAACATTCACTGCGTTATTGCGGCCTTTGAAATAGATGCTCATTGAGAAGTAGGCGCCTGCCACACCCAATCCACGTATGTATAAGATTTTCCAAAATCGAGTTGACTGATATTTTTTTCTAACA
This sequence comes from Spirometra erinaceieuropaei, assembly GCA_902702965.1. NCBI lineage: Eukaryota > Metazoa > Platyhelminthes > Cestoda > Diphyllobothriidea > Diphyllobothriidae > Spirometra > Spirometra erinaceieuropaei. Next base: position 195,905 of record CACRXP010000188.1, on the reverse strand, counting down.
GTTTCGTGGACTGAAGTACTGTTTAGACCTCAGGACATAACACGCATTTTTACACGAGTCATTCCATTTTTTACTTTTAAAATGACGTTTTGGGAACAATAATTAAGAGTGAATATCTCAGGACTCCTGCGATTGTGCACTATAAGACTGAGCGCGCTTCAGGAGTCACAAATAGACAGCGACTGCAGACTTATCAAGGACTTGAGGCCAGACCTGGCACACAGGTCATTCGCAGTTGGCTGGCCTTACCAGTCATCTCTGTTATGCTGCAACTTACCTCCTTTAATGGCATGGCGTGCAAGGGGCTAGGAAGTAATTCTGGCTAATTTCAGTTGGGGTAGGGGTCTACGCCGCGACCAGCGGAATAACTGCTAAGTGTCCGACAAAATGTCTCGCCCATGTCCTATCTGGCTTTATTTCACCCAGATGCTTCACCGGAACTCAAAATACATGTTGATAAGAGCACGGCTTTCCTGTTTTTCTTGTTCAGAGACCGTGCAAAACGAAGATAGTGTTATTGAAGTATTTGCACGTATACGGTAGTCATTCAGCTCCCTAGTAGAGGGTTCCTAATTTTCTTCTCGAGTAGTATCAAAGTACACTAGCAGGTTAGTCGAACACAGTACTTAACACTACTCGGTCCGAGTCCGATTACACGCTGCTCGACCAGCCTAGCCGCCTTTGCGAATAGTTTTTCTCTAAAGGCGACCACTGCAGCAGTTTCTCCCGGGAAATCGACTGCCCCCTTTCCAAGGCCAAATACTCTGGGCCTAAGAACCGCCCCCGTATTTTGCCGGGTTGTGCTATGAAAAGGTTTGAGCCGATCTCGTCGCCTTGACTTGGGCGGTGGTGGCGAATCCGGGCACCAGCAGTGGCGGTTCACGAATATAGGAAATCAGGAGCATGAGATGTGGTCGCGGTTTTCTAGCAGCGAGTCCAGGCCGTCCCGTTTGAGACAATCGTTCCAGTCAACGGTAAATAAATATCTCCGTTGTTCGTGCTAGGCAAGGCTCGACATCCACAACCTTGCAAAAGGACTGGCCGGACAGATGGTCGTGACGACTGGAATTTCGCGGCGGGCCCACGTATCCCTCTGAAAGCCTGAAAAATTCCCGCGAATAGCATCGATCCAAACAAGTTCGTCCCCACTCTGCCCTTTCTGCGGAAACTTGACCGCGGGATATTTGGATGTGTTCAATTTTTCAGGCTGCGGCTGGTAGTTATAAATGGTGTCCTTTCCTGGTCAAATGTGCAGCCGATACTACTTCAAGCAGAGTTTGCGGGCAGGCCATGTGACTTAGCGATCTGATTCAACCGAGACACTATACTGTGTCTAGATTATAACAACGTGGCGCTAGCAAGTCAGTATCGTTGGCATAGTCAGTCGGTTGGCCGCCGTCCTGTTGCGTAGTTAGTGCTGGATACAACTCTTTCGACAATCGAATCAAGGCGTAATTAGCTTGCAGACAACATGATTTCTCGGTGACATCCTAATTCAACCCTCACCACAAAGGAGCACGACAACCCCCTGGGCTTCCCACGCTTTGCCGTGACTTTTGAGCCACTAAAATTATAGCACTTGTGGAGATCCAAACATAATGTCTTTTTGGTTCACAAGGCAACTTAATTTTCCCATATTAGTTCATAACTTCAGGTCCTATCTTTAGGTGGGGAGTTTGATTTTAGATCTAAGATTTTTCGTGACGGCGTGAAATTATTAGGACTCGAATTTGCAGAATCTGTGCATGTGAGAGGGTAGCTGCTCGAGTCGAGGAACGGACGTTTTGCTTAAAAGTGAAAACATAACCTCCACTCTTCTAAGACATAATACCTCATTCAGAAGTCTTGTCCGTGCATTTTGTTCTTGCATCCATTGCTCGTTTCGTTTCTTCCACACCTCCGCTGCTTCCTGTCTGAAAAATTGTAAGTTCATTTTAGCAGCAGAAAACACACATTTACTATTTTACGGTCAACATAACATGAACCTAATTGTGTTCTTTCACTTGTGATGCCGATGGGATGCAATTTCACCAACTAACAGCATCCACAGCTACGGAGTTATGCCGATATCATTCGGAATGGCAATGAAAATAGCAATCGCATGTACAAGAACACGCTTATGCACAGTGCCGGCCAATCACACCGATAAGTGATAGAAGTGTGGCCTAGATCGCAGTTGGTAGCCAGGCCCCGTATTACAGGTGGCTGGGGGGGGGGATTTGTTTACTGGGGCTATTTTGTGGGGTCCCATAATCACGTCTGACAAATTTGGCTTCCTTTATACGTTTAAGGTTAGGATTAGGGTACCGGTTAATGGTTTCCGATTTTCGGGTTAGGGTTATGCCTTTAGGCTTAGGTTTTCGGGTTACGGTTAGGGTTTGAACGTACGATGAGGTTTCAGTATTACGGTTAGGTTTTTCAGTTGCGGCTACATCTAAGAACTACGGTTACGTTTACGATTCCGGTTAGGGTTAGAGTTGCCGTTAGGGTTATTGGTCAACGTTTAAGGTTGAGGTTAGGGTTAGCGTTAAGGTTAGGATTGGGGTTAAGGTCGCCGTCCGCTTCCCCATTCCTGGCTACCAACTGCGATCTGACCGCAGTGTGAGCCAAGCAGTCTGTCCAGCGGAGGAATAAGTGATCCCTCTAATTGGGCAACGCCGTGCGAAAGTTACTAGCCGTCGGGTTAGTAGTCCCCAAAAAGGTTATCTCACTGGCTAACGTTTTTAATAATTGGGGTAAGATGTGGTTATGCAACCCCACCTGATGGACACAATACCGTTTGGGTTGGGGCTAGGAGTTCTGGTTAGGGCTTTGGGTCAGGGGTTAGAGTTAGGGGTTAGGATTAGGGGTTACTACAACTTTTTCACAACCACTCAAAGTACAACCGCGCATCCCCGATAGCTTTTATTTTGCACACAACCACTTGACTTTATCGGCTGTGCGTTTACCGGTCCCACTTGTACAAAAGTCTATTACCACCGGTCCCGTATTACAGGTGGCTGGGGTTTGTTTACTTCAGGCTGGGCTACATAACCAAATCTGGCCAAAATTGGCACTACAAGTTGCTCTTCCAAACGACGCCATGCAGACAAAACAACAAGGGTCAACAAGCGCTATGATTTTCTGGCGCTGAGGTTTTTGGCCTCACTGAGCACGAGTTTATGATAACGGGGGTTTTATCCAGGGTGTCTGCTGAGGTGAACCACATTAAATTCAAGAAAACAATGTCTCCCCGACATCAAGATTCGAGTCGGAGTCAGTAGCATTCTGGTCCGATTTTCTTCTAATGCACTATCAGTGCTGTAGAGAATATAAGATGTGTAAACCGGGTAAATGTCATCCACGAGGATACTGCCCCCAAATTTTCAAAGGCCTATTTTAAGTGGCCCTCCTTCGGGACTGAGGAGGCCATAGCTGTAAAATACTCCGAATTCACCAACGGACAAATTTGAGGTAATATTAACGACAAGTTTAGATGGAAATTATTTTTTGATAAACGCACAAGATAGGTTATTTGCGTTCGAGAATACAACGAAGTTCCGCATTTCCTCCGTCGATTCAAGAGAGCAAACCAAACTCTCCTTAACTGAGACTGTCGTGGTTGGCTGAGATTGCCCACACTTTGGATTTTTGTTTATCTCAGGATCATTTTTTGCTAAAAACTGACGACATGTAACGGCAAATTCTTTTTAGAAGTTTTGCATTTAGTCATTATGGACGTTTTTATCAGTCGAGAAAGTGAAAGCCTGGTATAGTCTGATATATCTGACTGAAATGGTCTATTCTCTTGGTATTTGCGGCTCGTCATGTCAGTTCGTAAGAAGGCGACTGTAAGCCAAAGATTTATTTTCTACTCGGGGACTGGGGGACTATTTAGATTGAGGGATCCTGAACTATACAAATATTTCAGCCACATGAAAGTGATTGTAGGCCGGAAATAAGCACGTCCGGTTTGTCTTAGATCCAAGCGCCTACAAAGAGTGCAGGCGGTGGCGTGGCGGTTGGGAGCCAATAATTGGGTTTACCAGGCAGGACTTGGTTGCCTTCATTAACAAGTAGAAATAAAATATCCATTTTAATGTTTACGTCCCTTTCCATACCACGCATCTACATGCATTTTACACTTACAATGCGCAACATGGAGAAGTGCTCGAAATATAGGCAATTTCACTCATTATGTTAGTTATTCAATGGGTAGTTGGAGCAAGAAATATTGCCAAATCTCGTCATTTAATAAGTCATCAGCATTATAGCATAAATCACCGTATGCAGGTATAAAAAACCTCGTGCGAAAGTGTACCTAAAATGGATTGTGCATCCTAATCACAGATTGTGCACCCTTATCGCCAACACCGCCCTTGGTAGGGGGAGCGGTCGTGAGACCGTCTTCAGTCAACAAGTGAGAACCGAACAAAACCCGGGTGAATGGTTTAAATCAATTTCTAGGCATATTACACCTGGTGTCAGCAGTGGTGTACACTAGGTAGTGACCTCAAGACAGGTCACGCGGTAGATGCGCTGGACCAACACCGGGACCATATTGGGTTCCGGCAGGCGTTATGCGCACCACAACATTCGGGGTGTGTTGGCAGGCCCGGTTGCGGGCTCATGTCGCGCCAGTTGGTTTTCCTGACCCCCACCCCATTGCTGTAGTTGGTTAAAATCCCGGTAATGTGTTTGTTGTGGACCTGATGGTGTGATGGTACGCCTAGGTGCGGGCCCGGCCGAGCCAGCCACCTGCGTCCTCTCCCACCCCCGGTCTTCTTGACTTTGTATTGACATCGGGCCCAGATGGGAGAGGAGGGAAAAGTGCGGTAGACGTTGTGCAAGTCTACTACCACTATAAACTAATCCGCGCACAAGTCCCCTTGCCTGCTCTCACCTTGCTCTGGGGCACACGGTGGTCATTGTCGGCTACGACGGTCGAACTGTCACACTAGATAGAAGCCATTGATGCGCAACTTTTCTGCGTTGATGTAAGAATTTAGAATAATGGCGGTAGAAAAAACCCAAGACTTTGGCAGCAGAAAATGCTTTTCGATAACGCCCAGACCTCCAGACTGCAGCGATACGAAACAGGAATTAGACCACTTAATC
>CACRXP010000188.1:170484-183353 GCA_902702965.1 Spirometra erinaceieuropaei | reverse complement strand
GACAAAGTAAGTTTGGCCTTACATTGCCAAACCAATTGTGGAAGTGCTGCTGAGTTCCCCTTTAAATTATTTTGCTGCTAATTGCTATTATACTACTATCGCTTTATATTTCATAACATGAAAATTCGTGACATCTTGCTCGACAGCCCTGCGTTGAATGCCCTCAAACAGAGTCATCATCTGAAGACTGTCCTGGGATAAATAGGCCTTGAAAGACAGGGGAAGAAATACTAGTGTTTTCATGCGAAAGTGAAAAGGAGGGCTGTTTACTTCGTCCCGCCATTGGTCTCCTCTCCGGTTCCGTCGAAAGAAGCTCTTGCAATGATGAACACTACCCTTCTTCGCCCGACTTTCCTACTTAGTCACATATAAACTGGCTTTCTTCAGTGAAGAATCTAAGCTGAGAATAAATACTCAGTGCGACTGTGAACGAGGTAATGAAGGCAGACCCAGCAGTTTAATTCGTCCAAAAAAACTGACAGTTTGACTGTCACAAACGATAACGTTCACCCAGTACTCCGCCGACCGGGTGCAACGTGAGTGACTCATGCGTAAATTAGTTCGTAGTAGGGCAGGCTTGCGCAGCACCCACCCAACTCACCCATTTTCCACCCATATAGTTCAAATGGGAAGACAATGTCATGACAATTGAAGGTACACTCGGGCGCAACGGCTAAGACAGTGAAACAGCCCGTCTTCGCTTGTCCGCAACCCGGTCCCCGCTAAAAGCATCAGGCTACAATAAGGCCATCTTGGACCCCACACAAAAGACAGCATCAAAAGGCCGCACTGAAGAGCCACTGCAGTCCAACTTCAAATCCCCAGTAGGACCAAGGTATTCCGGCAGTTGGCAACCTTCACGGCCACCACTCTTAGGGCGTTGTGAGTAAATTAAGCGTGGCGGATTTATTATAATGAGCAGTGCACTGATTGGCAGTAATTATGGATTCTCCAGTGTCTCTCTGACTCTGTCTTCTTTCTTGCAGATATTAGTCCACTCCCAATCAATGGTTGATCGTATTGGACGCAACGGCTGAGGAGACGTGCGCCAGTCTGATGCCCTCTCAAGGTATCTGTTTCACGAGGGTAAAATGTTAATTTTATATAAGGCTAGCCGAATTTCCCCTGTTTTTTTTCAGTTTAGTTATGCAATGATGAGCACGCCTCTTTCGAAAGATGGACAACGGTTTAACCCTCTTCAGATCTCAGAAATTCGTTTATTTCTTCACACTGGACAACAGTTTTCGTGAGTTCTAGGGATTCTTAATTTTTGAAAATTCACGAAACACCTGTCATTTTCAAGCAAAGAGCAAGTATAATTACGAATCCTTTTGGTTGAACGAAGACTGGATCGTGTAGTCTTAAGCGTTAGCCAGGTCAGTAGTAATGGTGAACTTCCTAAGTAAGAGTGCATTACCTCATAGACATAAAACATTTATTGGTGATTCCAGGTTGTTGAGCCTTTGTCGACTACGAGCTTAAGCCTACCGTATTTGTCATACAACACGGAAATGTAAAGACTTTGAATGATATTTATGTAAGGGTACGCTGCTATCACTTCTTTTTTTACCATAGCTCAGAATCTAGCAGGCGTAACTAGGTAAGTTTCATAAATCCAGGCCCATGGGTCATGAAGCTATCAATGTTGAAGATTTCTACGACCCGCAAATTCAAGGGACAAATCCCAAGTAAACATGGACAATAGTGCATGCAAAACCGTAGATCGTTTTCTTACGGCGATTGTAATCGACCTGTTTCTTTTACATAATATTCTAAGAAAAACAATTATTGCCTGCATCGCTGCAACCTCTGCATCATTTTACAAGGATTTGTAAGATGACATAAAAACTGAGGGAAAATACACCATGCTTGTCAAGCAAAAGTGAAGTGCACAGGTCTAACTCAATTACACAACGGAATTGGTTGACGGAAAATAACTAGAAAACCGTCATTTCATCGTTCTTGTCCTTCCTTGCAAAACTTATACATCGTGCTGGTGAGTTCGCATACTTTTGAGAAGAGTTCCACCGAGTTGCGACGAAAAATCCCAGTACTATACCGACGCACGAGGATGTGAAATAAGGTTGACTATAGATAGACGGAATCTGTGTAAGATCTTATTAAACTTTCTATTCTGAAGGCTAAGTCTGTTTTCTTTGCTAAATTCAGTACTCCAGTCCAAAAAAGACTACAGCAGGCAATAGGTGACATGTTGTTATCGGGATATACTGTTGCAGCTCTACAGTTGGCATTGTAATTTTTGGAGGTAAAAGCAACAAAACGGTGCCCTATGCCCTGGTATGATAGAGCCAAATGTCAAAAATAAAACGAAGAAAATTGCCTGTTTTTCCTTCGCCTGCTTAATGGCGTTCATTTTTACTTCATGCAAATTGGATTACAAGGCTTGATACGAAGCAGATATTCGGCGCCAGTTCTTCTGAATTTATTTCAATAAATCTGCATGAGCCTACTACCTGCGGCGAGAATCGATAGCAGGAAGATAGATAATACGAAAGATGAGCATACCGTCTTTCTCGAATGCTATATATTCTGGGTGCAGCAAGATATTTACTTATTTTACAAGGACGCCATATTCACAAATCAGTCAGCGGAAAAATCTAAATGGATTCCAAAAAGCGTGTTTTACGGTGGGAATTTTTGCGCAATATGGCACATAAGGGTCAATCTACTGCGCCGCTGTGTGTTGGGGTTATTGGTGTTTATGAGTTTAAAACATCAGTTTCATATAAGGAATCCTTAGTTGCCGAAAACGTTATCACTGGTCAATTTCGCGAAAACATTCATTTGTGTCCCGTTAGCCTAGAACACCGGCCCAGTCGGTCACTTGCAAATCCATCGCACTGAGACTGGCGAACTTATTCGTGGAGCACCAGTCCACATCCACCTCACTCTCCTCAACTCTCCTCACGGCCGGCTACTCTACACAATCCTGCTTCCCCTATCCTCACCTACGCCACACAACGTCACCACTGCAAGCACTCGACTGCCACATCCCACCCAGGTGGGAACACGTAATAGACTACCTCTATCAAAAAAGGAGGGTCGTCCATCAAAAGTCTTCTCGTGGGTAAGATGCTTCGAGTAGCAAAGATAGGGGCTAACGTAACTGATCGCAATCTCAGGCCCAGAATAATGACCATCCTGTGAACACCTCTTCTTCCCATGACATGCCGCCTGGGAAACAAATTTGCACTATTACTATTTATCTGTATTATAATGTTGAGGATAGAATCCCCTACCGATCTTATACCAAAGCAAAAACAAATAGAATTCACTTGGATTCCTTTGGAATACACAAAGGTCATTTTGCAGATGACGATAGGGTACACTATCGGCAGCTGCAAACCACAACCCACATCAGTCATATTCTCATGGAAATGAATTTGGGTGGTTATATCTCCGTTTAATTACAATAGTCCGCGGAGTATTGCAAATGAGTATGCAAGGGCAAAACCCGGCTGTTAGCTTCAGAACAACTGCCATTCTACCTATCAGTCAAACGACGGGGTGAATGATCATACATCGTCAGTGTATAATGGCCTATATTCATGATGCGTAGACAAAATCCAATTGTTTTTAGGAAAATACACTCTTCAAGGTGACTTATTCGCGTGACTGTCTCAATTAAATTATTCATGCAATTTTCTGTGATAGAGAAAATTATAACTAAATTATTTTGAATTTAATATCTGTAGATTTACCTCATTATTCGCATTTACTTCGTTCTCCCAAGAATCCATCATATTTTTCTCCTCAGTCTTTCGCATTATGCCTCGTAACTGCGGATCGTTCTCGACAAACTGCTGATGAAGCGAATAATTGGCGCGCTTTGGAAAATAGGTTACTGTTGTTTCTTGTTCAAACCTCGGACCTTTCCGCTTCACGTTCGGCTGCAAGCCGGTAATACTCCTGTTTCATCTTGTTGATCGTTTGTCCAGATTTTTCGGAGTAACCATTAAGGATACGCTTAAGCGAATAAACTTTACGGAGCATTAATTACGTCAAAAACATCGTTTTCTTCACGTAAGAGAGCTCGGAGTTTATCACGTCGACTTTCCAAACGTTCTAGGATATCTTCTTTCTTCGGTTGTAGGTATGCAAGAATGCTAATTTAGCAACAATACCGCACTATACAAATGCTTACCTATGCTTAAAAGAAGTATCGGACGTCCAGAATTTCTCTTTGTTGGCTCGGACTTCGGCTGCTTTAAAAAATTTCTGTGTAGCCCTTTCCTGAGCCTGCCTATTTTCTTCCGCTGCTCGTTTCTTGAGCATTATGGCCTCGTAGACATTCTTCGTTCTAACAGTTGGCCACATTTAGATCCCAAATGCGATATTTAAAAAATGCTAAACCGACGAGACTAATTTGTAGTAGGCGCCCGCTCACACTCTACAACTGACGTTGCTATGGCTGATCAGTCATCCGGAGGCGAAGCACAAGATATTCCGGAAAATCAAAGCGTCTGGCTTGTTCTATTGACTTTCTGTTAAAATAGGCATAGAAATTATCTGCATAGGTTTCGGAGACTTGGCTAAGGACAGTATAACTGTTTTACTGGGCAATTAGCAGAGTCCAAATGAAGTGGAATAGCAGAGCAGATACCAGTCTAGAAAAACAGCAAGGACAATTTACAACCAAGAAACTGCAACGAAAATTTGAGAAAGTTGACGGAGACGAATCGAATGTTAAATATTTCAGATGCGTTGCAGAATGGAAGTTATGCCACACCAGGTAAGGAGACCGGTCCCGACAATGAATGCGCATGATTGGGTGCTTTGCCTAGGAATGTATAGTTGATATTGTCACAATTTATATTTAGTCGATGTTTCCCTCTCTCAGAATTTCCCGAAATATGTTATTTTAACCTACTCTATGACTGACTAACATTTTTTAGTTCATTTGCGAACTCGGGCAGGTGCTGAAGGTGTTGTTACATAATTCGTCATCGAAATCGCATCTGAAACGGTCTGATACACGTACACTAGACGGCATCATTTAATGTACCACGATGCGATGTTTGCGCCCTCGCCCCTTCCCCCCATTCCATGAAGAAGCACGTCGCGGTTGGCTGTCACTTCTTATTCTCCACGTCTAAACGTAATCGACATGGTGCATTCTCCGTCGACTTAGGAATAACTTACCGCACTAAAGTATAGTATGCAGAATCTCTCCATCAAAGCGGGCTCATGCAACAAAAAGTAGACTATCAAATGCATAAGCAGACTCCCCACGCAGAACACACTTCCCCTCAGCAGTGGACAATAGGCAACAAAAAAACTCATTTCGACAAACTGAACGTTTTGATTTGGAATTTTCGCCGGCGTACATCGTACGTCCCCTACGCCCAACTAAAAATACACTGTGACAGGCCAGTGTCGGTCCTAAAAGAGTATAAGCACGTTGATAATATGAACGCAAGACTGTAGCGACCTAGCGGAAAAAGGACGTCGGATCACGGTTTATAAGAGAAGGGGACCACGGTTGTTTAGACTCGGACGGTCCGGCTGATTAAACAATCCGATCTAAAAGTCGCTGCATCTCAAAATGTGCGAGATCAGGAGGAACAGGCACACGGGACATGGAATAGACAGCAAAGGTCTTAAAGGATATGAGTTTACTAACGAATATACAGGGATAGAAAACTAACATACGTAGACCACGGGAAAACGAAAAAGGTAGTGGAACGACCTATTGGGAGAGGCAAGGGGTTATTCGTCCGCAAGTTATTTCAGGAGCGAAGTTCCTGCAAGAGAAACGGAAGAAGAATGTCTCTGGCATGACAGTTCATTAAAACGCTCAAGGTCGGTTATCCGTTCAGATCTCCGGCTGTTACAGGACAATGGCATTGCTGTTTAGATTCGTCAATGAAAAAGTTATCAAGGTGCCTATGTAGGTGAGTTCTTTTCGTGTATTCCGACGACGGTGGTTGTGGATAAACGTACGCTTGTTTGGGCCTGTCGAATATACACATGCTGAAAGCGATAGCCTTAAACGAGTTCGATAACCCTATTAGCGGTGTCCTTGCGGTTAGCTCGCCATCATAACCACCCATCAAATCATAAAACCATTAAAGGGGGCTTTTAAATAGTCTGTAGGGGTGAGGTGGTAGTCATCGAAGAGTCAGCCAAATCACAATAAAGTAAGACTAAATTTATAAAAAATATCGTTGCTTTGACTAGCAGAGTAGAAGCAGTTGAAAAGGTTATTGCAGCAATTGTTCTACAAAACTAGGCCGGACTGCGATGTTGTGTTCAGCTCAGTTCTGTTTATTTGAGGAAATCGTAGTTGAATCTTTGAGCTCCCAAGTTGTTGCAAAGAAGCGAAATATATCAAAAATTTGAGGACGGAATCATCAAACAACCACAGAACTTCGTCGAAACCGGACGGATAAATGAATCATTTCAAGTGTTGAAGCGTTGGCACTGCTAAACGCACTGAGCAGCAGTCAGTCAATGCATAATTCTGCTGTAGAAAGTGGTTTAATCACAGTTCTTTGAGGGACACTAAGTGAATGCGAACATTCACGTGAAAGGAGTCGGGACAACAAAGAAATAAATCAGACGCCGCCAAAGCACAGATATAAATATTCTAACCGTAATAAACAGTTAAAACGGAAAGCTAAGATGACATCGATCGGGTGACATTATGATGTGTTGTGATACATTAGTCCAACTTGCGTTTAAAGCCTTCGACGGATGTGGACATGGCGATATTTGCAGGCAGGGCATTTCAAGCCACCACAACTCTTTTCGAGAAGAAATTCCGCGTGTCCGCTCTGACGTCCGTTACACGGAGATTCGTTGTGGTTGCTACTTCAACAAAGTCTCCAGATAAACGTGCATGATACGTGATATTTGTATCGGTTTGCCTCTTAGAGGACTGCTACTCGGAAGAGGAAGTTTGAGATTTGATAACGGTGTTTCGCAGGAGAGCGAACCCTGTCCACTAAAGAGTCTGATTACACGGCTTTTGGACTTTCTCAAAGATACTCAGGTTTTTAGTGACCCAGATTTTCCAGGCTTCCATAGTGAACTCTAACTTTGGCCACACAAACGTCTGAAGGACTTTAGTTAAATAGTTCTCATCGAAGGTAGTGAAATCCCGATTGTCAAGGCACGTGGTTGACGTCGGGGGCTTGGTTGCCTTTGAACAGTGCAGCGACGGTCTAAGTGAGGCCGTAATCCACGCATCCAAGGCCTTCTGAGCGTCTACCTCCTGCATTCGCACGCCATTTAGGTGGTATACCGTGTAGCCCGGAGATGCTGTTCTACCAACTCGTAAAATCACAGTAATTCTAATTGCATGTAATGCCACTGTACAGGTACTGCCAAAGAAAGGTAAAGCACGAATCGGGTTAACAGTGAAAAAACTCCTCATGAACCATTACAAAAGGTGGTATTTTTATAGGTTGGATAAGTCGGAAAAAAAACGGAGCTTGTGAACTGACGGTAGTTCAGAAGGGGATGGATAGCACTGTTTAGGATATTTTCAGTCTCAATTCCTTCTCATGAAATTGCTAGTGGACCAAACAGAGGCGTTGAAGAACCGTTGTCCGCTGGCTGCTGAAGAACGTTGCAGGTAGTCACATCAAAAAAACAAGAGCCAATCCTGCGACCACTTGTCGAGGCGGTTTAGGTTGGCCTGCAGGCGCTCCTCGTCAAATTCTGTTCGAATGACGCCTCACAGCTCAACATTATCAGCAGACATGGCGACATCAAAATTCAGTTCACTGACTCATTTGTTGACATACATAATGAACGGGGTAGGTCCAAGGACAGTGCCTTGAGAAACGCCGTTTTCAACCACAACCGCCGCCGACTGCCTTTCACCTACATGGATAGTTCGAGAGCGCCCGATCAAGAAACTTTGAATCCACCTCAAGTGACTACTCATAATGCCTGATCGGCCTAATTTGTACAAGTGACATTAATGTGGAAGACTGTCGACAGCTTTCTTGAAGTCGACATAGACCGCGTGCCCTGCATCCCCGCCATTAACTGTATGGTTCCAGCGCTCAAAACAATAGGGCAGGTTTGTTACGCATGACCTGTCTCTACGGAACCCGTGCTGGACGTCGCGTTGCTGATTATGCTGCTCTATAAAGCGCACTATTTCTCGCTTACTTGTTTTTTTCAATACTTTTGCAGCAGATTGTCGTAGGGCTGATTGATCTGTAGTCTCTTGCTGAGACCTCGCTACCGCCTTTATAAATTGGTACAGTTCGTGCAAAACTTCAGTCGGCGGACAAATGGCCTGCTTTGAACGAGGTTTGGAAGATCATTAACAGCGGTTTGAATAGTTCTCTAGCGAGCTCATTGAGCAGTTTGGACGGTATGTCATCCGGCCCATGCGATTTTGACTCGTTCGGCATTAAAAGTTCTTCGCAAGCAATAGTTTCGACAAAAGAAACGACCTCAGTCGTTTAGCCTTCTAGTAAGTCGCGATCGGGAGGAATAAATGCGCTTTCCTTCGTAAAGATGGATTTAAAAATTTCGAGAGATGCTCTGCCTTTATTCCATCTTCACTTGCTTGCAGCAAATAGACTATGTTTCTGTTCCGCGTGTTTCTTCGTATATAACCATAAAATAATTTCACATATTCTGTGGCCCGGTTCAGCAGATCTTTCTCGGAAGTATGCCGTATCCGGCGGATTAGTCTAACTAGGTTCCTCTGTGCCTTGTATTCATTTATCGACGCAGAATTCGTATCCGATAGAACTTTCCCCCATAATTTCCGCTTTTTATTCACTTCATTTTTGACATTAGTGTTTGCCACGGGGTCTGTTGTCCACTTTCTTCTGTTAGATTAGACAGTGTTCTCTGAGAAGTATGTCACCGGAAAAAGCTGATTCCCAGGTTATGGTGCTTATTTCAACTTTCATGCGATAAACGTCGCCGCATCAAAAATTCCTTTAATTCTGGTGACTTGTTCAGACACAGAAAACATTGAATACTCCAACACCGGTACGATGCTGTCGTTTCGACCTTGGTAAGGTAGACTTTGCACCTCATTAATGCTGCCAAGTGACTTCAAAAGCACCAGATTCAAGCAGTCTGACTGTTGTCTTTCGCACACCGTTGTCGAAAACTAGACGTGCTGAATAATAAGTAACCTGAGTGTCATGTCCAGGAAGCGTCAGTAGAAAGTATGGTCTGGACCGGATGTGTAAATTGAACTCTAGTCAAAAAGAGATGCATTGCAGTCTCCCATGATTAAGACGTCGGACTGGATAGTAAAATTTTCTAGGTTTCCAAGCAGACGGGTGTCAGCCGTTGAATAATTTCTTGGTGACTTGTAGACTGTCAGGACGTCGAATCTTGGTAGACCCGGTCCTTTAATAATTAGTCAAATTGCCTCGGAAGTAAGTGCAAATTTATATGTTTTGTCTGAAATTTCAAGTCCATTTCTTATATAGGCTAGTAAGCCTCCTACTTGACGCCCTGGCCTGCGTTTTTTAAACAACTGATAAGACGGTTTAGTTAAGCCACGGTCGTCCACGTACTGGTTCAACTAAGTCCTGTCGGCCAGCCTACATCCAGGGATAGATCAGATAGATAGATATCTAGCTGGTCGACTTTTGATAACATGCTGTGCACATTTGTATACAGAAATGTGAGTTTGCGATATATGGCCTCCAGAGAGATAGTTTCGATTTGTCTCGAGCATTCACCTATTGCGCCGGCTGCGCGGTCATCCGGATCGGGAATGTCCACAGAAAAAATTATAGGCTCTGCCTGACTTTGTTGTTTTATATAAATAAACTTCGTTCTCTTTCGCTGAGCCTCTTCGTCAGCGTCGGAGCTAGAATGCAATAGAACAGATCCTCTCTGTTGTTAATTAATCCGGTAGAAAAAAGTCAGGCTCAAAGCGTTTTATTCCAAAACGTGGCAGGAGGAACAGCCCAGCTTGTTCCTAACCGGCAAGCACGACTTTGAGAGGTCGGGGTCGTGTAGATACTGGTTGATTTTTTGTCCGTTTTCCGTCAAGGAGAGCTAAGAGCACTGCAGTCACCCAAATAGGTCCCAAAATGTCATTAATCAGGCCTCTAAAGAGCGTTATATCTTCCGAGATCTGCTTTTTGGTAGGGTTAACACTCGATTCAGGGAGCCCCCGAGAAATAAGATATTGCCGTCTGGCGATTTCTTTCGTATTTTCTGCTGATGGGTCGCTCTCTAAGGGGCGTGATGCTCGCAGGATATTAGGCAGTGATGGCAGAACAGATGTTCCATCGCGGTTTTGTCGTTCGACCACTGTTTTGACTAATTTGGAAGGCGCCATTCGCACGAACGGTAGTGAATAATGGTCTACAGATCCGCTATTATACTCAATACCACTGCTTTTAGTGAGATCATTCATTTAAACAATTTTCCGGACGTTGCTGACGGTTATTGTGCAATCGGCAACAGTCGTTATTGACAGGGACGTTGTCGAGGTTTCAGGTTCTAATAACAGTGAACATACAACTTAGAAGCGGCTGTCCGTTTCCATTGGCTTTTTGCTACCTAATTTATTATTTTTCTAAGTTTTTCTGGTTTCCTTGTTGATTGCTGTCATTTTCTTTTTTCCACTGTTGGTTCTGGCTCAGCCGTATCTGTTATAGATGGTATTTCTGAAGTGCCTTTCGAGTGAGGTTCTTTTTTCTGATTATTTTTCCGGTGGGCGCATTTGTATCTTCAGTGGCACCTAAATTACATTCTAGTATAGCTTTTATCTGTTCGATCTCTTTCTCAAAATTGCTGACCTTTAGTGCTAATGGCTGACATCCAATGCAAATCCTATTAGCATGAGACTAGACTATATGACTAATATGATTTTGTAAGAGCGGCTGCCACAGGGGTGAGGTGGCTGAGCAGTCTGAGCAGCTGAGCGGTTATACAAGGGTGACAACATGGAGTCCGCGATGAGACGTCACATTTCGGCCAGCAGCGCATATAGTATTTCTTAAATTATGTAAAAAAGGAAGATCCTTGGGAACGAATTAAAGCGGCAACGGTTAATACTGGGACGGCTGTAATATCTTGAGAGCGGAAGGTTTAGTGGGTGTATCAACTAACTCCTGGTTTGAAAAGTTAAAATAATAATAATAATAACAATTGACTTTAATGCCAATTTACAGGCAGTGTCAGGGAAGGTTATACACAAATCCGTCCAGTAGTGAAAAAAACTCCTGACAAAAAATAACAATAAAGGTGATGGTGGTTTTTTGATAGTTTTAAGGGTCCACGAGGAAAAAACTGCTACCCATAAAATGACGAGAGCCAATAAAGGGGACGGGGGTTAGCAATGAATCGTATATTATCAGTCGCCATTTCTTTTCATGAAGTTGGGACTTTACCAAACAGAAGCACTGAAGAACAGCTGTCGCTGCTGACAAAAGAAATTTACTTGGTGAAACCGGTCATGGGCACCAGGGACTACGAACATCATCAACACGGTAGAGTCGAATAGTGGATTCAACACCCAAAATTTGTGGAAACTTTACTGAATGCAAAAATCTGGTGATAGTTCTCTTAAAAAAGTATAATTTCTCAGAGTTTTCACGTCCCTGGATAAATTATTCCCAATAGAAATTGCGTTCACAGAAAATAACGGACGATATTTAACGGTACATGCCAGAGGAAGAAATAAAAAGACCTCACGGTGACTGTCACGTCGGGGGTAGACAAGATGTCTCAAAGTGATAAGTGGATTAAAGGTACGATTGTGAAAAAAGCTTAAATAGCAAAAATAGTCCCTTCAGTAATCTACGAAACCACAAAGGATGAAGGCATGTAAGCCGGCAACGTTCTTTGTAAGACAGATGTCGGTGTTCATGTATGTATATATGTATGAATGGGGTGTAGGGGTGTCAGCGGTGGGTTCACGTGAAGGTCGTAGTGGTCGCTCACTTGCTTGCAGGTGAGACTACGCCTAGCGTCCATTTGCTGGCACCCAACTCTCACCTGTGGCTCCACGTAGCTGGGCTCTGCTCGGCGGCCACACCCCGGGCAACCGTCTCGACCGGCGGGCTAAACCAGGTGAGGGTATCCGTGCGTGCACCTGCACGCGCGGTGCTGTGGTCTGCGCTGGCCGGATGGATCGTCGCTTCGACATCGTCGAGACGAGGCTCTGCCTGGACCATCGTAGACGGCCACCAGGTAAGTTTCCCCTCAGGTAAGTGCGCTTGCTTTGTTTCTTCCTTTTGTTTGTTGAAGTTCCGCGTCGTACGCTGCGCTTGCTGCCTGCCCTTTATATGCTAGTCTGTCTGTTTATAGCTAAACGACACCCACGATGCCTGCTGCGATTGTCTGTCCGTCAGTCTATGCCACTCTCTCACAATAGCTAGGTGTACGGTGCCTGACTTTGTGTGGTGCCCTCACTTTGTCTCTGACTGATGACTGTGTCCGCTTGTCCACTCTAGTTCTAAGTCCCATTGCGTTAGGTAGTGTGTATGCTCTCTCCTACTTCACTCCATCACATCATCACCTCACCACCAAGGTCCCAGGCTAATTCGGGTCGTTCTCTCACTAACAAAAAGTCGTGGCCCATAGTGGAGTCCGGCAGCCGTCTGGGATAACCGGGCAGCCCTGTTCAGGGATGCGTTGCCTGCCCCCGCGAGGGGGAGGGGGCTAGAAAAGGTGCCCTAAAGATCGCTAAGAACCACGCTGTCTGTAGGCTGGCCGTGGCCGCAGACAAAAAACACACGGTCGAAACAGCCAAAACCGAAACAACAACAACAACAATCGCTCTCTTCCTCTTCCAGCCTATTCTTCTTCTTCTTCTTCTCCTACTCCTACTTTTCGCCGCCGCAGTCGCCAGACTGGCAGGGTGAGCCCGCTCACTCTGGCAGCCTGGAATGTTCGTTCCC
>CACRXP010000188.1:117022-167155 GCA_902702965.1 Spirometra erinaceieuropaei | reverse complement strand
CTCGCACCTTCACGCATCGCATGGGTCTATTCGGCCACATGCGCATCCACGACGACCTGCGGTAGACAACCGCTGGTCACACCACACATTCCCTCACCCCCTACCTCCTAGCACCATCACCCCACCAGACATCAACCCCCACACACCTCATGCACTCAGCTGCCGCCTCCCACGCAAGTGGGATGTGTGCATCTCGACTCGGTCCCCATGCGGCTTTGGCTGCACGGGCGACTTGTGTCCAAGACTATCCCGACACGTCAAGCGTCGTGGATAGGAAGGTTGCTGATAGAGGCCCGCTCTCGGTTCACACAGTTCGTCACGTTGTGTGTGTGTTGTGTGTAGTGGCGGACTGGTGGGCTGGGGACGGGCTGAAGCAGCACCTTCCACGGCCCTCTCACGCAAGTGGGAGACACGCCGTTCTACCCCCGTTGTGTGAAATCCTGGTGTTTGTGTGTATGGGGGGCCAGGTCGTGCTGTGGCGCGCGCAGGCATGGTCAGTCGACCATGTCAGCCACCGCGCCCATTCCCCACACCAGTCTACTGACCGGCTCGGACAGTGGCTGGGGTGTGGGAATGGGAAGGGAGAGTGAGGTCGACGACTCAGCGCATTTTCCTCACTATAATCAACCTGAGGCGCTTGAAGCTATCACGGTGCGCTAAAAGCCGTGGCTTGGAAGGTTGCCAACTGACGGGGTACCTTGGACCTCCTCCCTAACGGGAGGCGGTCTGAGAGTCAGGCTGCAATGGCTCCTTTTTAATGTGGCCTTTATGGCACTCCCACCACAGTGTGGGATCCGAGCCAGGCGTTGGCGGCACGCGCAGGTGCGGCTTCGGTCGTGCCAGCCTCCAAATCTCTCTTGTGTTGGTTGAAATCCTGGTTATTGTTGTGTGGACCAGGGGGTGTGGTGGAACGCCAAGGTGAGGATCCGTCCGAGTCATCCACCTGCGGTCTCCCTCGTCTCCGGTCTTCTTGACTCTGTCTTGACACCGGGCCCAGGCGGGGGAGGAGGAGAGAGTGTAGGTAGATGCTACGCAAGTCTACTGGCACTATAAACCCCTGCGTAAGTCACCGTCCCTGCTCCCACAATGCAGTCTGTGGGGCACACGGTGGTCATCGTCGAAATCGACGGACGATATATGTATGAATAACTGATTTGGTGTGCATTCCGAGATGATATAATGAGAAAGTGAAGGCTCTTCGGAAAATTGAGTTGTACTCGTAAATTTTCAAGTCGGTGACACCGATCCGTCGTCAGAAGAAATGAACAGAGGGAAAGTGAAGTCGGCAGACTAGGTCGGCTGGCGCGACAGTATATATGTATGTATAAATTTGGAGGGTTAGAGGAAGAGCCCTTGATGACCCTATTTATGTACAGTGCTTTCACAGATTCATACTCAAAAATAAAATTACGGACATGCACAATGTCATCGGGTCACAATTCAATCGTGATAATAAGGTAGTGCATAAGGGCACTGCAAATTAATGCGGAAGGATTGTATATGACACATTTTACGAAACTGGCTGTGCATAGTCATGCTGTACAAGCCGATTTCTGGCGAAAACTAGACGAGCAAGTTTTCTTTTAAACACACAAACTGTGTCAGCCATCACCATCTCGATTGGAAGCGAGTTCCACGGCCTGAGAACCCGCTGGCTGAATGAAAATTTCCATCGGTCTAAGCGCGTGCGCTCATTCCCGACTTTGAATGCATGGCCGCATAGTTGGTTTGTACGGGCGAACTCAAAGAAGTCCTCTGCTCTTAATGAGACACCCTGGCCGCGAACAATCCGGAACGTCCAGAGTAGACTGCAGTTTATTTGTCTATAAGAGAGAGGGAATAGGCCAAGCAAATTCAGCCTCTCCTGATAAGAAAAATGCTTTAGACCGTCGATCATCTTTGTCGCTCTGCGTTGCACCTGTTCGAGTAAGTCGATATCCTTCCTCATCCTTGGTGAAGCTGCTGGCATTCCATGCTCCAGATGAGGTCTTACAAAGACACCAAAGAGTTTTTTGGAGAGTTCGGGAGGGAATATTTTAAATGCACGTCTGATCCAGTGTAGAGTACTAGTTGCCTTCTGGACCATCTTTCTACGGTGTTCTGATGGCGGTAGATATGTGGTCGTCCATACACCCAGATCTCTGTGTGTTTCTGCAGTTTCTAATACCATTCCGTCAATATAGTACTGGTGTTTGGGAGAGGCATTGCGGCCGGTGTTCAGGTGCAAGACCACGCATTTGGACACGTTAGACTTTAAAAGCCATCTGTTCGACCAAGCACACAGTTTGTCGATGTTCGACTGCAACTTCTCTGCGCCATCATCGCATTTGACTTCACTCGATATTTTTATGTCATCCGCGAGAATGAGGACCTCACCATTCACTTCGCTGATGCAGTTATTAACATAAACCAGGAGCAGTAATGGGCCTAAAACAGAACCCTGTGGGACACCAAATTCCACCTTTGCCCATTCCGAGGTAGAGTAACCAGGGACGACTCGTTGTACTCTGTAGGACAGAAAACTCCTGATCCATTTAAACATTCTTCCTTGAATTCCTATATCCTAGACTTTCCGTAAATGAAGCCTGTTTGTGTCATTGTAAAAGGCCTTCTTAAAGTCAAAAAATATGACATCCACGGGAAAATACTAATCGGTAACTCGTGTCCATTTCTCGTGCAAGTAAAGGACACTCTTTAGGCAGTAGCGCCCTGGACGAAAGCCCTGTTGGGCATCACACAATATTTTGTTCCGTTCCAGGTATTTCATCAAGTGTCCGTTGATAATGCGTTCCATTATTTTACAGGCGATGCAAGTAAGACTGACGGGATGATAATTTCAGCAGTCAAGTCTTCAGCCTCCTTTATGGGTCGGAGTAATGAGTGCGCACTTCCATTCTTCTGGGAGCTCGCCGTCTTCAAATGACTTTTGAAATATTGCGGATAATGGCTCGCATAGTTCATTAGCAAGTTCACGAAGTGTTTGTGCGGGAATTCTATCTGGGCCAGGCGATTTGGAGAATTTCAACCGGAGTAGCTCGGCCCTAACTATGATCGATGAAGAATTTGGTTCCTAGGTTAAGGAGGGTAGGTGGGATGTAGGAGGGGGAAGGGTAATGGGCGGAGAGGTTGGTTGGCAAATGGATTGATGGGCAAATATAGAACTAGATACTGGCGTGAACTCGAACTGATGGAAGACGGGCATGAGGGACGCTTTAACCTGGTCATCAGTCTCCCCTTTTCCATCTGCAGACCTTAGGGCAGGGACCGTCTCCTGATTCCTTTCAGTACTTCGTGTATAACAATATAGACTTTTCGGATGCTCCAACTAATGTCGAAGTATGTTCACCTCAAACTTCTTTCTCAGCTTTGAGGCCCCACTTTTACAAACGTTTCGTTGTCGCTTATGTTCCTGTAAGTGTTCTTCGGAGCCAGTTAATCTGTAACGCCTCCGCAGACGATTCCTTTTTCCGACAGAGCCCTTTTAGTCCGGGTTTATCCATTTTGGGCGGTTTGTGATTGTCTTTCTTCTGAGAGGACAATTGGAATAAACAGGCTCTTTTAGCAAGGAACTGAAATTATTCCACTTGTCGTTTGCTCGACTATGCAGTTCAGTCTCCCATGATACAGCTGCCGCTTCTCTCCTCATGAGAGAATAGTTTCCTTTCCAAATGTTCTCCTCCCACTTATAGGGTTGAACGGGTTTGGAAAACAGTGAGTACTCGAAGTAGAGCGTGATGTGGTCGCTTGACCCTAATGGCGTTCGGTCCTGTTGGTCTAACACATTTTCCTCCTCTCGGGTAATAATAAGATCAACGCTGTTCGACTGCTGTCCTTCCTCTGTTCCAAAGGTAACATTCTGGCAGAGAAGTTTGTCCGTTGCCCATTGTAGTAGTTTGTGATTAAAGCTGTCTTGCGTCCCTTGTGCAGTCCACGTTAGCCAATCAATGCCAGGAGCGATAACATCCCCAACGATAAGTACATCTTTCTTCTCGCTAGCTTCGTACAGTTTAGTTGGGAGCATGAGATCTTGGTCAGAAGTATGGTTAGGTGAACGGTACAACACCGAAAGCGTCAATGACCGGACATTCTTAGCAGATATGGTAACGCCTAGCAGTTCTACATCCCGTACCGGGCTATGTATATCGGCCATAGCGGTCAGCTTGCAAGTGACATAAATTATGACTCCTCCTCCTCCTCCTCCTCCTAGGCTTAGTCTGTCTCACCTGAATTGCTGATATCCTCTAAGTTATATTTCTGAATCTGCGATGTCTTCTGTAAGCCACGTTTCTGTGAATAACATAATGTCTGGTTTAATTTTATCAATTAGGTCTCTTATTTCTTCTAGTTTGTTGAGGAGGCTTTGCACATTTGCGGAGATAACCTTCAATGACTGATTTTTTGGAGAGGCCCGGCCTTCATTGTGATGGGTTCTGACCAAAGGAAAGACCTCTTTGTCTGGACTATTTGTACATTTTTGATCTTCAGCCCTTTCTCCCCTCTGCCAATTCTATCCTTCAATTCTGGTCTCAGTTCTCTCATTTCCAGTCTTTCCCTCGGTTCGTAGTCTGGTTGAAAAAACACTTCCTTGTGCGATTTGCATAAGGTCGTTCTTCTTTCTAACAGAAGCGCTGCTTGGGCTTCGTTTTCCAAAATAACTTTCAGGGGTCTTGGAGATGTTTTTTGGTCACGATTTGGGTCCGTTTTGACTATTCGGGGTTAGAACTCTCTCGTTAAAAAGTTTTGGACGGATTCTATTTTCTTCCTCACAGCAGCACGCATGGAGCTAAATAAAAGCGAACAGTATTCCAGGCTAGGTCTAACGTAAATTCTACAAGGGCGCATTCTAATATCGCTAGTTCTAACATTTTGGAGGATAAACCCGGTCACTCTATGTGCTTTGGAGTCTATCAGGGTGCAGTGCTCCAAAAGATTAAATCTCTTGTACTAAGATACATCCAGATCCTTAATAACCTCAGGCACATTAATGGCGTGACCGTCAATACATGGTTGACGTTGGTGGTCGTTGCTGGCCAGCAGGACTGAGCATTTATGCCAGGAGAGTGAAAGGTCCATGTGCAGCACCATTGGGCAAAGGCCTGAAGGCCGCACTTTAGGAGTTCGAGCACGATGTCACGATCTGCCGGTTTGTGCCTGTATGCAACTTCCAGATCATCGGTATACACGAAGGGCTTACCATTCTGAAATAACTCCGATACATTGTTAATAAAAAGGTAAAATAATAGCGGGCTAAGTACACTGTCTTGAATGATCCCACTCCTCACACATATGGAGTTGGAGATAACATTGGAAATCTTATCTCGTTATGTACGACCAACCAGGTAAGAGGATATAAAATTCCTCGGTTTACGGCCTATTCCGAAAGTGGAAGGTTTTAAGAGAAGAAGAGAATGGCCGTCCCGATCAAAATCCTAGGTTAGATCAAAATAGACTGTGCAAAGTGCAAACCCATTGTCCCTAGATTGGGCAACATGATCAAAGAAAGGGAGTTAATAGGTGCTACATGACCGAGCTTTTAGGAATTCATGCTCTGCAGCGTTCAGTAGGCTATTCTCTGTTAAGTGACACATCATCTAATCTTTGATTATTGTCTGTAGAATTTCAGAAATTTTGGGGAAAATCTTTATTGGTCGGAAGTCATCAAATGAGTAGTTTGGTTATGTTTGTGAAAAGGCAAAAGGTGTGATTCCTTCCACAAGGTGGGGCACGTTTCACTTTCAAGAGCGAGATTAAATATCTTGCATAAAAGGGATGGGAAAATTAAATTTGCATCCGCTAAGAATCTGATATTAAACAGTGAAAATTTAGTGATAATAAAATGCTGGACGACACAACATTTTATATACGCTGAACGGAAACGCAAAACAAGCGGTTTCAGACAGTGTTTTTGAATACTACATAGGTTAAGTTACACAGTTGTGTAGATCAAGCAGAAATCCCGCCTTATTGGCATTTCGATATTGACGCGATATACTTATATCGCTGCCTGTCGAGAAATGCACTGACTTCCTTCTAATTGGCCGGTCAACGTTTTGCACCATCTCTCTGATCAGCTGGCGAATTTGTTGCATTTTATGTGGGTGACGTGAAGGGCTGCATTACACTTTACTCTGCCGTGAGGTGCCCGCGCGTGACTCTGCGGGTCTGACTGCATTGTTGTCGTTGTCATTTCCCCTGTTATTTATATACCTGTTTACTTTTGATTAGTTTACCTAACTTTATGTTAAGCATGACATCTCATCGGACGATAAGGAGACATACTGCGCAAGATGTTGAGGCAGTATGTCGTAAAATTACGGAGGAAGTGCGTAAACGTTGCAAAAATTACGAAGATGCTACGTCATAGCTGCCCAACGATTTTGTGTCAAGCGACGTGTGGACAGACAAGGATAGCTTGTCGGCGCGATCATCTGCAGATGAGCTTAGCTCACCTGACATGTCTGGTAACAGTCCGCAAGACAGCAGTATGATATCGGATAAAGAGGCGATCTCCAGCAGTACGGAAAGTTTGCATCCCCCGCTATGCCCCCGTCCTTAAAAAGGGGAGTGGACGACAAAATGTGGCTTAGCACATGTACACTTGCGTAGTCTCCTTGAAATATCTCAATCACTTGCTTTAGCCATGCCTACGTAGCCTTGCACACTTTTACGATCGACATATAACTTCCAGGTCAAACGAAGGGACATCGACGAATTCGTCTACCTTGGATTGGGGAATTGAATAAAAAGATTCCGCGAAAACCGCGTGATCGTCGTATGTGAGGACGAGGTTTCAGTCCACTTGGCAATAGATGATCTGCCACTGCCTACAAAGCTAACCTGGATAATTGTATCAGCTGTACTGCTTTGCCGACCTTCTTTACAAAGTTTTCTTATTTCCCCTAGGCTGTTTGGTCGTTTTTATAAAAATGATTTACATTTTGTGCATTTAATTGACTAAAGGAATTCGATCAACAGCCAACTAAGGTGGACGACTCAGCGGAAACCAAGCGTTAGCTATGACAATCAAAGATGCAGCTAAAGCTCCTCAGCCGATTAAGGAAGGTTTGGGGATTGCTAGAGAATCCGGCAGCACCGCCCCCTCCTGCCCAGTCGTCTGCTTATAGACATAAAACTGCTAACTATCTCTAGAGGCCGATTAGCCGGTTGCGAGATTTTATGGAGCTGGAGAGAGATTTATTAAACACAGGGTTCAACGGGAAGCTGTTATAAAGGGTTCGTTTGGTTATTCTTTCCCTTTATAAGTTATATCTTGCACGCCTCGGAGGTTAAAATACAGAAGCGTTCGTTAAACGCACTTTTTGCTCTAGTTAACGATGATATCGACCTAGGCGTGAACTTCCGGGCCCGTAAGCAAAAGTGTCCTGGACAACTCGAAATTCCACGAACTAATTACAGGCGGTTTACTGGTTATCCGCCTAGAAGTTACTCTAAGTAGATATTTACACAAGGTGGAACAGAGAAGAGAGGGCAGGCCTCTACGCTTTAGAGACCGCGTTCACGAAAAGACTGAAGCGGTCCCTCGACGTCGCCGGAAAAAGACTTCAAAAAAGTCGATCGACATCGAAAGTAAATGTTTAGACAGTCGCATACTTATCTTAAATATTCCTTAATTTCAGAACACGTACCAGGACTGTCTACCTCGACTCCAGTACATGAGAGCAGCTATTAAATAGGGCGGTGCCAATGCAGATGGGAATTTTTTATAACTTGTCACCATTTTTCTATTCATTATTATTAAATAATTCGAAAATAACCATTTGTTTATCTTACGGTATTTGTGGCTTCGGTTTTGATTTCTAAGTACTCGGGAGCGGCGAATACACGGTAAAACAGGTTAATTGTATACGGGAAACTATAGTGAACGTATGGCGTGTGGTTTTATTTAAGAAAGGGGCCTCAGTTAAGTATTTATTTGGCATGTATAATTCAGCTGCCTTTTTTGCACACGCCAATCTATCTCGACATGTCAATATCAGGAGCATATAGACAAAGTGGCCCAAGTCGATATCAGGGCTATATAAATATCTGGACATGTCGATATCCACGTTATATCCTGTCGATATCGTCATGCTATTAGGGAAACAGAGGACGAGGTTTGCGGAATAATTTTCCAAGTCGTAAGATAAATGTTTCTATATCTGCAAACGCAGTGAGGTGTTCTACAATCCGTGTTCCATGAGAAAATGTTATTTGAAAATTCCCTTCTTGTGAGTCAAAATGCAAACCGCGTGGGCGTGTTACCCGTTGTTTTCCAGCGCCAGTTGTGAGCGTGGGGTTGAGCCATGTCCAGATGATGTCAAAATGCCGAAGCGGAGCCACTATGTCTGAATCATGCGTAGGACCGGCTGTCAACCAGAGGCTGCGAGGGTTTGCCGGTCATCTCTATGTCGAATAGGCCGTTAGATTACTCCCGGTAGCACTTCTTCGTGCCTAAACAAGGAAATCAAATGAACGTTCATACAAGTGAGCATGGCGTTAGCTGAATGTGACGTGGGCGGAATGGAAGTTTTGGGGCCTTCAGCGTGCGCTGCATGAAGGGCTGGCGGTGGGTGGGGTTCTGGTTGAAAGAAAGACGCGGAGGACAGGAGACGGTGAGTTTGGGCGCAGTGTGAATATAAACATACATTTGCTCATCGGCTTCACTGAATCAGCGTCCTTTTCCTTGTTGGTGCTGAACACGTTTTTCTTCTTAACACAGTGGATCCGGCCAATTCTACTATTGAGGGTGACCACTCAGAACGGTAATCGTTAGGGTCATTCCGGTAGTTTGTACACACGGCCATACAGAACAACATTCCGGTTGCAGTCAGCCAAGCCCCTTTCAACATAAAACCTGGTCGATGCAGTTCGTGGTGGGACTGGTGTGTGGCTGCTACCGTGTTTCTCGAGTTGTTGCATAAAGGCTCGAGGATTCTCATCGGCACCACGAGAAGCTGGAATGATTATGTCACCTAGCAGTGGCAGGTTGGCATCCCATAATATTTCAGTGGTGGAGAAGTTAATATCAAATTGTAGAGTTAACGGACGTTTACCAAGGCAAGTAAAATTTGTCGGTACATTTCTCTAATTCCTTATCAGCGCGTAGGCTGTTGTACAGTAGGAAAGACATCCGCCCGACCGTCCTGTTTGCTGCTGTGCGGTACGCTATGGCTTGGACTTGATGGGAGCCAGAAAAGGCAAAAAGTTACGGTTTGGTCTGTGTCTCACGATTAGTCGCTGCGGTAGTAAGGATACGAAGCTTGTGATTAAAGACGAAGGATGACCTTGGCTAAGGTCAGCCTCCACATCTGAATGGTAAATAGCCCTTTTCTTGCGAAGTAAAAGGTGAACTCAGATAAAAAGATGAATTCAACTCTCTGAATGAGGAACTAGATCCACGACATTCAGATACTTACAAGTGAAAAGAGCGTGAGGACTGAAAAAAGTACCAGACCGGCACTGTTGCGTCTGCGTACATTTCCATGTTGACAATCAGGACAACTCGTCTTCAAAATCCCAAGCGCTTCCGTGTGCCCAGCCAGCCGAGGCTTTCGGTTATATGTTTGGTCGCACTTCGGATGTCAAGTTGAGGAAAATCGCGTAGGGAAGGGAAGACGACTCAATGGAGAAATGTGTGGACAGAGGATTGATTAGAGGAAGCAGAAATGTGGCTGAGTATTATGCCATGGTCAGTAGTAACCGGGACGTCATGGTGTTGGGGTCTTGCGACATCCTCGTCCGCGTGTAGCAAGGTCCGAATCCCTTAAGTAGCCTTTGCTGTGCGGTCGGCCTTTGTGAAAGTTTGAATAAAACGTCTCAGTCACCTCATTACGTGATTCGTTTATGTAGGGATGTCGGAGATTAACAAGAAGTGAAGTCATGTTTACAGATATCCCATGGATTGATTTTGTCGTAATGCGACCGGAGAGGGAAGTAGATCAGCATGTGGTCCATGAGAATGGTGAAGTTCTTGATCTCACGAAAGTCCGGAAGTGTTTCACGTCTAAACTGACGGCAAGAGGCATCTGCCCAATTGTGCCATAGCGCGGTCAGCAGGTGATAATCTTCTGGAAAAGTAATTGAGGTGTTGAGTTGACATGCGAAACATCGTTGAGGAGTTGCACCGACAGTAAGACTGGAGGACTCAACCATGAGGGGACCAAGTTCATGAGGGGTAGAGTGGTCCAGGAATAGAATGTCGGTCATCACAGATTCACTCCATCAAAATCCCTAAGAGTGTGCGTGATGACAGATCAGTGCGGTAGGGATCAGCGGTAGACAAATGTGCCCGTATTTAATTGCTGTTGACGCTTTAATTTGGTCTTTGGGAGCTTACGAAGGGCGGCCACCATTGAAAATAGAGGCTAAATGTTGGTTGAATTTGCCAAGCGTACGAGAAATTTGAAAGTGGAGACGCTGAAGATAAAACTCAACGGGTTAAGGACAGCATCGAATTGTTGAAAACGGTCGAACACAGTTTAATGATGTGCCATTTATCAATCGGTTGTAGGGCTGGCCATCAAAAAGCCGTCAGTATGGGCGTCGAAACCAAGTAGATCATGGATTACTCTGTTGACGAGACTCTGGATTGTTTAGTAGGCATTAGAGAGTGCAAACCCCATGCTCAGTAACTCATAGACACCAGAGGTTTGATGAGGCTCATTTGCAACACATAATCCGTAGCGGTGGAGGTCTGATAAAATGTACGAATAAGGTCCATGTTCATGAACATTCCCTCCGAATGGGGCCCCGGAAAACCTTACAATATTTAGAACAGGGTAGCGGTCAGGAATAATGACGTCCAGGGCCTGGTCATCACGACAAGGGCTCCTACCATCAGTGTTGACTTTAGGAACGGTGTGCAGTAACGAAACACAATGTCTCTCCGACAAGCGGACGATGTTCACCTAGAATGTGTGTTCGAACTCTGGCTTGGTGGCATCTGGCCGTACAGTTGTCAGAGTACAGATCCGGAAAAACACTAACAGACTGATGGTACATGTGTGATGGACGACCTCATGCGGAGGGATTTTGGTGTTTAAATTAGGACGACTTATCGCTTGAGGAGCTGCCTAAATCGAACACTTTGCTCAAGGTCTTGGACAACATGATCACGGGATCTAACAAAAGAAGCGACGGCCTGCACGATATGCATGACGTCCTGGTCGCATAGAAAAGACTGCTAGCTGTCGATCAGAAGATTAGAAACACCAAAGAAGTCTGCAGTATGAATGATAGGGAGGGATGATGGAGACCCACAAAGAAGACGTTGAGGTTTAATGTAGGAGGTGAAGGAGTGGGAAACGGGGGCAGTTGGGGACATCTTGACGGTCTGAAAGAAGAAATCGGAGCTGAAGTACCGATTGTCAGTTGCTTCTGTAGGAATTTTGTTGCACTGAGCACCTCTATAGATCGAGATATGTTCGTCGCTCTAGTTGTCACAGCCGTGAGAATTACGGTCGGTACGAGAATCGTTGGGACCACTCACTGCACTGACCCTCGAGCCGACCCGTTTCATCCGTTGGCTTTAAGAGGGAAGGTCCGACGACAGACAGTACATACTGTTGGCTGTATTGGGGCGAGGTGATAACATACGGTGGACTTGTCGGGTAACCGACTTCTTTGAGTCCAAGAATTAAGAGAGACAGATTTTTGTTGTTGAGTGCAACCAAAATCATAGATGTTCTACACCATCTGTAACGGTAAGTCCGAGGGAAGAGCCGGAGGAGAATCTAAGAAAGTTGAAGGCGGAACGATTGATGGCTTGACAAAGTCGGACATTTCCACCAACTTGTCGACAATTCGAATAAGTTGGGCTACCGAGAGTAGATCTGAAGTCGGTGTTAAGATGCCTTACACTTTTAGCGTAAAATTACCTATTAATAGGTAATTTTACGCTAAAAGTGTAACACAATTGTCATCACCTGACAATTGTCATCACCTGAATACGCCAGATACTGAAAGGAGGAAAGCTGGCGTTCTTAAAAAGTCGCAATTTGTCTTAATAAGACAGCAGAAGACGATGAATTAACTAAATATAAATCCCGGAGAACATAAAGGGCGGAACAATCTTTGATGTGACCAACAAAGAAGAAACAACTCAGAAGTCAGTTGCAGTAATTGTTCAACAAAGTTGAGGCCGGGCGTCGACATTATTTTTCCAGTGTCAAACGTATGCGTGAGCCTGGGCCATGTCCGACTGTGGACAATTACCGGAGAGCGAAATATTGATGTGCACCACAGCGCCAGCAAGCCAAAGTCCAAATCATACGTAGCAGCGGCAAGTAACCGGTAGGTGGGTTCGGCCACTGTCTCCACACCTAGATAAACGCCAAAAGTCCACATAACACGCGTTAGAAAGAACACTTTTTCGAAAGACGTAAGTGCACGATAATATAAGTTGCGACGTTATTGCTGAAAGTGTTTGTTAATGGAAAACCATATAAATATTGTCGTTTTGTGGGTCATGTAGGGCAAACTTCGAGGCATTACATTGGAGCTAGAAGAGTAAGCAGGGCTTGGTAGTGGAACTCTTCACGTTTCGTCCCTGAATTAGGAACACGTATTTGGTCAGAGCCATAAATCAAATATCCATCTGCATACCAACTTATCCGCTTACGCCTACGATAAGCGACAACTTTGTTGGCGTTCGCAATACACAAAAACAAGGACGAGGGAGGAGCTGTCAGTAGCAGTCGTGGTGGTCAGCTTTTTCCCATGAGGCTGTCGACAGCATGGTTAATGATCCTTTTCTATTCATTCCGTCGGAACTTCAGACAGTCTTTATTATTGTGCACTTGTTGGCAGCCTCCTTTTCTTGCTTTGAACAACATAGAGAGTGCGAACATTTCCGGAGGCAGTCATCGCTGAACCCACCTTGCTTCAGTGATGTCGCTGATGAAGGTAGAGCACGCCGTCATTAGAGCATAGGAAGGGGTGCTGTAAGCGTTCATGCTGGCGCAGTGATGATAAGCATTTGAAACAACCGTGCTTGTCTGAGTATTTGATGTGGCATCGGCCAGTTAACCAGCGGATTTCAGGCCGTTTTGGATTACATAAGTGCTCGTCATCGTCGTCTGAAGTTGCTGTTGTTATTCACGCATATGTGCAAGGTATTAGTCATGATATGAGACCCTTAATTTGTCATTTTTCCCGATTCAGATTTGTTGGGCAGGAGAGTAGAGAGGTTGTTAGTCTGTTGGGCTTTATACTCCAATCACCATACTTTCTTTGGCGTAAGGTTCTCCTACAAAGCGGTCCCTTAATACAATCAGCTGGCGATTGGTGGAGACAGACTCTTCTCCACATAGGTTTCCAGCTGCTTGCCGGTTTTATGCTATAGTAAGAAGTCCTTACCGTAAAACCAAACATGGACGGCAGTGACGACACATTATCATTTAGAAATTCAACAAGAGAAAACGTTTACAGAATAACAGAACGCATCAGACAAATATTTCCCTCAACACACAGAACTACTGACATTAGCATGAAGGTGAATTAAACAATGAACGTTGAAAACAACGTCAAACGATTATAAAAGACACACACACCGGACACAAAACTAGTAAGTGAAATAGGCGAGTTATCTTTACAGGCTGCAGATAAACAGGGTGAAAAATATGTACATTGCAGTAGATAGTTACAAAACATGCCTATAGCGGGCTGTATCCAAAAGACACTAAAAATACGAAACCAAAATACAGTAGAAATTTTCGGCATCCCACAGACTTCGAAACTTTAAAATTCCAACATGACGCTTTTGGAAAACTGCACGCGTAAACATTCGCTGCGCTTCAGCAATGCAGGAAACCGACTCGGCTCACGTCACAACATATGCCAGGCATTACGCATGATATTTAGGCAAACTTGGTGCATATATTGGGCTGAAAACCACCAAGCTATATCGATTTATAAATCATGCACTGACGATCTGTCTTTGTGGTGCAGTACCCTACTCCTCAATATAAATGACCTATCGTTGTGGGAGTTCACACATAAGACAAAACACGCAGTGGTAGCAATCACTTCTACGAACGAGGCATCTGCCGTTGTTGCTGTATGAACACAAGACCAGACAGGAATGTTGCAGATGATATCCACTGATCAACTTTCACGACGTCCTCCGTATTCGGAACCTGTAGGTCATCAGACAGAAGATCGTCCCGTTCCTATTCACAGTCGTCCAAAATGCCTCCACCAGATCCACATATTCAAGATCGGAAAACTTTCCAACAACAAAGGGCTGCTCAACAACATAATGGTATACAGGCAAGGATTGGTCCCAGGCACTGATTAACCGCTTTTTAGACTGTCCTTCCGTTAGTGCGCAGTTGGACTTGCATTTCCAAAATAGCCACTGTATGCCAGCGGCGCAGTTAATCGAAAAGATCGCTTCCAATTCCAAGATGGACTTAGCTTGCATTCTTCATTGATCCATTTATGTGAAAAGTTTTTAGGAGCTTTCCGTCACCTCTAGGTGGTGTGGGTGAAGCAGCTCGAACACCATCCTGTGTACAGCTAGTGGCATGCGCTTCTTCAATCAGGACTCTTGCAGACAAGGTACAAAACGTCCACCGTTGGCTGCATTCGCGTTTCAACCATACTGCCCCAGCTCTTTATAGCGTCCAAAGACGTCAAGGGTAGCATACACTGAGTCAGTAAAGGAGTAAATTCTCACTAAGACCGATATGAATAGAGTTGTGAAAGCGTCATTATACTCATCCATACGAAGGAGAAAATAAGAATTAGGTGGCCATAATGTATAACAGGAACAGAAGGATACCGGGCATATATGATAATGGTTAATTGTACACATAGGATGAGTTACAACAAGGTGGTGATCTGTCTGGATGGAGAGATGACACTGAAATGCCTATTAAACAACCGGTGGGCAACGTATGGCTGTGAGAAATTGCATGGGAGAGCCATGGGAGGTGTCGACGTAGAGGGAGAGGAGAGAGTTGCGGCGAGTTGTCGGAAGGGAAAGGCGCCGACTATTTTTGCCCGCACACAGTTACACCACCATCCCGGATCCGCGCCGAACGTGTCCTTTCATCGACTCAATCCCCTACAGATCGTGCGAGTTACAACTGGCCCTCGAATGACTTACACTCGTAAAATAACTACCCGCGTGTCTATTAGGTCCTCGTTTTGGTATTACCAATTCAGGTGAATAGTTCACCATCGACAATCTACCAGGAAAGGAAAGGTGTATCCTCGCTGTTTAGTTCGTCGCTCTCCCATAAATTACTCGCTTGTACGCAAGTAACAGCCGGAAGAAATTCCAGGTATTTACGGTTCGCCACAACGTCGAGCACAGAGCAGCAAACGGCGAACGGGAACGTTCAGTTATACTTGCAAAAAACAGTTAGAAGTGGTAAATTGCATTCTCATGACATAACTTATTCTATTAAGGACGATTTCTAGCAGTTGCTTATGACATAATTTGCAAGACGGAATAATATAAAGATAAGAAAACAATGTAGGATTACGTACCATTGTGTCATGCGCGTTCTGCACAGCAGCCGAGCTTCTTCCAGGTCCCACGAATCCCGATCATGAACGAATGGGGATTGGTTGGGTGTAAACGAAGGTCAGTGCACGTTTGCGCATGTAAATAAAGCGACCATCTCGCAGGGTTAGTTTATAGTTAGGCTAATGCCGACTTGTCAGAGCCTAGCGTCATTGGCATATGCGATCTAACCACAGTTGAGACCAATAATGTCATCACTGTTGCACAAAATCAAGGCTATATTTCTGGGAGCTGAATGCCGAGGACATGGAATTATTAAGTTTACCCAGCACAACTGATCGTCTTCGTCAAAATCAAGATGTTTTTGGTCAAATAGGAATATCGATATACAACTCGGGAATTTTTGATGATGTCATGGTTGCTCAATTTGTGCGGACATGCTTTCTGTCCGCTTCGGCAGTTCAGGGTACGAGGAAGGATGCTGCGCTGGCTCTACAGGTGTGTCAGTGAAGCATAATCCACGAATTCCATGCGGCTCATGAAATTTGCCCGTTTATCATCCGACTCAGAACTGGTCTGATGCTTTCGACAGTGAAGATGAGAAGCTATATGGCGTCGCTGTCCTGCTTGGGCCCAGGACATACACAGCACTAGCAACATATCTGAATACCTAGAGTTACCTCCGATGTTCCGCGCAAACACACACTGAAAGAACTGAAGTAGTAGAAATGACATCGAGGACGATATATGGTTGAACAGAACATTTGAGATAGTTTTCCGTCTATAAAAGCGCTGAAGATGATTGTCAAACACCATATTAAACACTCATGTGCGGATATAATTAAAGTAGATCCTGAAGCGTATGCAATCCATGTTACTGAAAATAAGCAGATCTAATCGAAAAAAGCAATACACTAAAGCAGGAGGACATGGTGTTACATGAACAAACGACCCATCTGGAATGGGAGATGGGCCCGTCATGTCGGTTAGACTGCCTGCGGGAAACGTAGCGCTGTAGGAAACTGTGGGAGAGGACCGTGGAAGTTGCTAGCGCAGAAAAGAGAAGAGAGCGTTGTTGAGTGTCAACGGGAGGAAAAGTCAATGATTGAGAAGGAAGGAACATCGGCCATCTTCACAGACACGTGGTTGCACCCTTCCCATCCTGGGTCAGCGCCAAAGTGTTGTTATTCCACCTAGACAACTCAGTCAAATCCATTGAGCATTACACTGGGACTGACATCTTATATTCTAGGTCTTCTATGGAAATACGTCTCCCGTATTATCTATGGGACACACAATCTTATCCATGTACATCCTACTGCCTCAGATGTACCCGTAAGCCGTCTCCGGGTATGCGGTAGCTTCTACTGTCAGCTGGATTCGAAAGGAGGTTTTTGAAATTCGTGCTAGTTTCTGGCCTTCATTGCCCTGCTTCTTGTGTTCGAATATTACTGAGGTTGTGAACTGCCGAATGCTCCTCCAGCATTTCCATCCCTTATTTGCGCTTTTTATAGTCAAATTGGTCCGCTTAGGCCCAGGACGGGATTTTAATACTTTAACAGGACAGTAGTTTTAGGGTAGTCACGTTAAACGCTACAGGAGACACTGCCAGGAGCATTCATCCTCGCTCATGTTAACCAACCAACTTTTCCTCAAAACGGCTCACCCCATTGCGCCTAAGTTGTCTCTGTCAAGATCCCGTTTCTTTTTGAGTTTCGTTAGTGGAGAAGACGAAAAGGATCGTATAAACGCCTACTCTAACTGTTGGTAGAGGGTCCACTTTCTACATAGCTATCTCATTAAAGACGACGGGATAAAAGCAGGTGAAAGGCTGTTCTTCTATCAGTCCCACTAAATGAGTGGGTAGCTGACAGAAAACATTAACACTTTACAGTCAAAGAGTGTCACAGTGCTTTTGCAATAACGATTTTCCGATTTTCTGTTAGAAATGAAAAGGCAGAGTACGATCGTTGGATCAAGAAGTTTATTGGTCTACTGTCTCAGATTCTCACTCAAACCCACCATCAGAGACAGTCACAAATGAAGATGATGGGGACGCAAGGAGCGCAGTATTTACAGTGCGCAGTTGCTATACCAACACATGTCTACCAGAATAAACGCCTCCAGCTCTAACCGCTGGGAGTTGCATTTGATGCGGTGGTAGTCTTTTAGTCTGCATCCGGGTCGTTAACTGCGGTAATTTCATGATTTTGACATGATAATTACTCAGCGATTTGGCTCACAGCCGCTGGAATTGTTGGCTGCCCGGGTCTTCCGTACGTGACTTTTTCTTCTCGCCGGACAGACCAGGGGCAAATCATGGAAGCAGGAGATCACTGAACTTGTTAATCGACTGAGGGCCGGGAAAGAATGACTGGAGCAGTAGGCCGCGGCCCACGCGGTCGTCACCTCTAGTAGTAATGCCGGCCTCGTCAACTGTGAAGGTGTGGTGGGCCACGGTGTTCGCATCTTCTTCGACTCCCCTTTCCATCCTCTGATTTTCCGATCTATTTACAGTGGCTTAAAATTGTCCAAGAATAAAGTTTACCTGCATGCATATCCCTTTTCATACCTTAATGGATTAAATGTTTGAGTATTCACTCGTGTCTGGAGATCAGTTGGCAAAACGCTGGTTACGATTCAGCAATCGTCAGCCCTTGATTGGACAATTATATAATTCGTCATATTTCGTTGACTATTTCCTACTGAGAGCGGAAAAAGCACCATCACTTGACGCCCAATCATTCTAGATAGTCCTCAATAGAAAATTCCTTTGTTTTAATCTCTTCAGTCAACGACGTTTTCGTTAATATAATTGCATGGGATTTTGCTCATAGGCATCAGCTTTGATCTCGTTCAGTTTGTTAAAAAGGGACTAGGACCTAAAGCTAGAGCTAGCAACGGCATCGAATCATGGTTTGTCGACCATAACATAACAAAAGTATACATACTTTGTGGCTCCAAAGAGTGACACGCAGCCCTGCATTTAGCGGGAGCCGGCAACCTACCTACAAAGGCTGGGTAACAGATCAGTCACCGATTGGGAGGCACTAAACCAAAAGTACACACATAATCTTCACACGGGTGAGAATGCCGTAGGTCACGTTGAGGAGCCGTGATAGCCCGGCTCTCGGCTAACCAGTTCGCCCATCCACGCAAACACACACAATTGGGCAGACTGCGTTAAGTGAATTGGGACGTCAGACGGCAGCATTGCAAGCCACGGCGCTTTACGCACCGTGATAGTCTCAAAATCGGATCACTCATCCATCAGAGCAGCTGCATGGAGAAGCAACCGTGATGCACACTTCCCACTTGCGTGGGAGGTGGCAAGTGGGGAGGGGTGCTTGCGATAGGTAATGTTGATGTGTGTTGCGGGTGCTGATGGGTGAAGGTGTAATGGTGTCGTGTAGCCGGAGGTTAGCTACCGCAGGTTTTGGTGAATTCGCATGTGGCCTAGTAGGCTCATACGGTGAGTGAATGTGCCTGGGACAGTGTGGAAATTGGAGGTGGATGCAGTGAATGTACGTTGGTGTTCCAGGCAATGGTTCGCCTGTCTCTGCGCGATGAATTCGCGAGTGACCGACCAGGCAGATGTGTGAGGTAAATGTGCAATCGCAACGGGGATAGGTGTGGACCGGTTCACATTGCTGGTGTTGGCGATGAGGAGGTTGATGTTTGACGGTGCATCAGGGTTGCCTGCAGTGGCGCTGGGGGCAGGAGACGCTGCAGAAATTGTTCGGATGGTAGAGGATGGTAATGGAAGATCAGGAGCGCGGTTGGGGCTGATTGTTGATGTAGGGGACGAGGACGAGGGACATCGTTTGGTGCCGTCCGGGTGCTGCAGTTAGTACGAAGACGTCCGGTAAGTCTGATTGGTGCCCGGAAAGTCCGCTGACACCGAGGACACGTTGGGGGTGGTTGGCCGTTGGCTTTGCGAGGTGAGCGCAGCTAAAATTTGTAGACTTTTCGTCTGGCTTTCGTGGTGGCGATGCGGTTTGTCTCGTAGATCGCTGCATCTGTCTTCACAACTCTCGTCCAGGTGGGTTGGTCTCGGGCAATGTCCTCCCAGTTGGTCGGATTGATTTTCAGGCGCTTCAGGGAGGTCTTCAGAGTATCATTGTAGCGCCGGACTTGACCGCCTTGTCGACGATAACACATGACGATATTTCCATAGAAGACCTGTTTGTGTAGCCGCTCGTCGTCCATCCGCATGAGATGGCTGATCCAGCGCAGTTGCAATTGTTTCAACGTGGCGTAGATGCTGAGGATGCCTGTCCGTTCCAGTGCGTCCGTGTCCAGGATCCGGTCCTGCCACCTCAGCTTTGGTATCCGTCGAAGACAGCTGAGATGAAAGCGGTTGAGTCTTCGCGCCTGTTTCTTGTTGACCGTCTTGGTCTCCGCTCCATACAGCAGCGTCGTCAAGATGACTGCTTTGTACATCATCAGTTTTATGCTGAGGTGGAGACTGTGACAATTGCAGACTGTGTTATGCAGACGGCCAAGAGCTTGGCTGGCCTTGGAAATCCGGTGGGCCACATCGTTGTCGATTTTGGCGCTGCGAGAGAGGGTGCTGCCCACGTAGTTGTCCACGGCTTGCAGTTGGACACTGTTCACGTTGATTTGGGGTGCATCGTAGGCGGCAGTGGTTGGCGGTTGATGCATAATCACCGTTTTTTGTGTTGATGATCAGGCCGTGTTTTTCACAGGCGGCGGCGAAGAAGCCCATGCTTCTTTGCATGTCCCCTTTCGAGGTGGCGTTGAGGGTACAGTCGTCGTCGAAGAGAAGTTTATGGACGGTACTTGTAGATGTACGCGACTAGGAGTGCATCCGCCAGTGGTTGGGGAGTCGGCTGTCCGTCCTGTAGGTAACGCAGATCCCCGGGCTCTTGTCATCCATTAGCATGAGAGAGAACATGAGACCGAGGAGGGCAGGCGCGAGGACGCAGCCCTGCATCACCTCGTCGGTCACTGAGAACACCTCTGAGATGGGTCCATTGTCCGTGACGCGCGCCGTCATGCCATCGTGGAGCGGACGCATCGTCTGAGTGAATAGTTCGAAACAGCCAAATTTCTACATGATTTTCCACAGTCCTCCACGATTCACTGTGCCGATGGCATTCATCAGATCCACGAACGTGTAGTACAGGTGGGTTCACATCTCCTAACATTTTTCCTGAAGTTTTTGGACTGCGAAGATAATGTCTGTGGTCCTACGATGACGACAGAGGTCGCATTGGCTTTCCGGGAGGAGTTCGTTTTCCGATGGCTGTTGAGACGGTTGAGAAGGATGCGAGCGGAGATCTTCCTGGCGGTATTCAACAAGGAAATGTCTTGGTGGTTGTCGCAAAACTGGCGATTACCTTTCTGCTTTTAGAGATGGAAGATTCCGACGTTCCTGAAGTCCTGAGGGACCTCTCCTAGACGTCACATCTCCTGGAAGGGCGCCGTCAGATTATCCATGAGTTGGCGGCCACCCTTCTTGTAGATCTCAGCAGGCATGGCGTCCGATCCGGGCACTGTCACGCTGGAGAGATGCTGCGCGGCACTGATGGTTTCGAGGAGAGAGGGTGGAAGGTCGATTTCGGCGTCCGTCTCCACCTGAGGCAGACGGGCGATGGCGGCGTAGAAGATAGTGGAAGCACGGTTGAGAAGGCCTCGGTAGTGCTCGACCAATCGCTTTAAAATGTGTCTTCTCAGTAAGTAGAGTGGTTCCGTTGGTGTTGAGAAGAGGAGCAGTTCCTTTGGCTGTGGGACCGTAGGCAGCCTTGATCGCGGCGAAGAAGTTCTTCAATTCGTTGCAGTCCGCGTACCCTTGGATCTCCTCAGCTTTGCGACCTGTCCAAGCGTCCAGCATCTCGCGGAGCCGCTGTTGCACAAGGCGGCGGCCATGGTAGAAGGCTGCTTTGTTGTCGTCGATACGGCGGTTGACGTAGGTTTTGCGCACACAATTCTTCTCGGCGATCATATTGCTGATGGCGGCGTCGTCGTTATCGAAACAATCCTGATTTTGGCGGCGTGTGCGACAGAGGACAGACATAGCGGTCGACTGGAGTGTGCCCTTAGTTGTCGCTGTCGGTTCCCCACGGAGGTATTCTCATCGTCGTCGTCGGCGGCAGCGGCGGCGGCGGCGGCGCGGCGACTTGAAGGCTGGCTAATCGCTGAGCTAGCTCATTGCTGAAATGGAGAGGGTGAGCAGGCAAAGACAACGAATCCATGTTCAGCTTACCTGGGGGCCATTTACCTTTAGTTCTCTTGCTAGGCTGTAAGCGAATCCGCATCTTCGAGGTGACGAGGCGATGGTCGGTCCACCCGTCGGCACCCGGGATCGCATTTATCGCCGGCACGTCCCGCTGGCCTCGTCACCGGACGAGGACATAGTCCAGCACTCCTCTCCAGGCAGCATGGTCTGTGCGGGCGCGGCCCCTTCCCCTCGCGGGGTTGGGCAGTGCCCTACCTATATAGGGCTGCTCAGTTGTCCCAGGCGGCTGCCGAACTACACTGTGGGCCACGGGCTTCGGTGAGAGAGCGACCAATGGCCTGGTCCGCATACGGGATTGCATGTCGCCCTCGCCATAGGGCTTGTCAGCCGTACGACTGAGGATTGGATAGAGTGTAGGGAGTGGAGATTGGGGAGTGGGAGGGAAAGGGGAGGGGGGAGAAGGGAGGACAAGTTCTGAGGAGGTGGAGGAGGAGGGTGGGGAGGAGGCGGGATGGGGAAGTCAAGAAGAAGAAGGGTGGAGAAAAATGAGTGGAGGAGGAGGATAAGGGAGAAAGGGAAGACGATGGAGCGAGTGAAGTGGGAGTGTAAAGGGGGGGAGAGGGGGTGAGGAGAAGGTGGGAGTGAAAGGAAGGAGAAGCAGGGGGAGCAAAGTGTGTGGAAATGCATAAGCAGATACCCTCGCCTGGTTTAGCCCTCCAGTCGAGGCGCTTACGAGGTTGCGGCCGCTAGGTAGGGCCTGGCTGGGTTGAGCCACGGGTGAGAGTTGGGTGCTAGTTAATGGACGCTGGCCGTAGTCAACACCTGTAAGCATGTGAATGAGCTACTTTGGCCTTCACGTGGCCCCACAACTGGACACCCCTACACCCCGGTCGATTTCATACGAGACATTTTTACCTTTTCCACCTGATGTACTTCGCGAGTAAGCTGCGGTTTCGGCATTCTCTCGGAGGAGGCCTAATCATGAGTTGCGAAAAAGGAGACGCCATCGCTGGAACAAGAGCTTTATCAGCCTGGCGTTTCGGATTCTCACTCGAATGCATCATCAGAGACATAGTCAGATAAGGGTGCTAAATTGCCCAGGTGTTGCGGCATTTATAGGATTTAGTTGCTAGGCCGCCACATGCCTATCAGAGTTGGCAGCTCTCAAGTGCACCATCGTTCGACTGGCCAGGTGTTGAAGTAAGCAGTTGCTATGCGCTCGTGTGCCGGTCAAGATTATGAGCTCGTCTTCGCCACTTTTATCATGGTTTGCACTATCCATGCTAATAATCAACTTGATCCTAATGTTCTCCTAATGACTATAAGTGCAGAGGACTGTTTTAGGACCGAAACAGTCTGTTCGTAGTTCTGAGCTTCTGAACGTGCGCAAAATTCCCCCGTCAGAGATAGCAGCAACAACAGAACAAGCAAAAATTATATGGCGTGCTAGCCAATCATCGAACAATAGTGCAAGACTAGAGGTGATTGCTCAGAACTCTGTACACCGGCGTCAGATCGGCAAATCGGTTGACGGAATCCTCATTCGGGGCGCAGGCTTCGATCATTTCACGCCCCGTTTTGCTTTCGGCGTGGGCTGCGAAAGTAAACTCATGACCCATTTCGTAGGTGTGGGCAATCCTTTGCGATCATTCGTCGCGTCTTCACACATACAGCTTATGTTCGGGCATGTGCGATACAAGCATTCGCTCGTTCTGACCTGTGTATTTGCAAGGACCGCTTTGACATGAAATGCGATACACTATTCCAGATTGTTCCTCGGGATTTAGCCTATCTTTAACTTTCATGACCTTCCTGCGCATGGTGGTTTTGGGCCGGTGTGCAGTTCCAACACCTAGTTCCGCTGTAATCAGCTCGGTCGCTTTGGAAACGTCCCTCATGTATGGCAGAGAATGTCGCATCCCTGGTGTTGCTGTTTAGCCATCTTGACGACGACTGCGTAGGCAGCGACTTATAAATGTCTTCACATACCCATTTTGCACAGACTGGTCGCGGAGATAACAGGCCTGAAACTCGAACTGCCGCCTCCACTTATTGACTACCGTGTGTGATGTTTAGTTGAATACCCCCTGAGGATCGGATCCTACAGCTGTAGGAGAATTACTTTCTAGCGTCCTCATTTCACTGGCTGTTTATGAATTGGCTCTTGGGTTTGCAACATCTAAATCCGACATGGATTTAATAACCGCCGTGGTTAGCGCCTTTATGACCGTAATTTTTTCCGCCATCTACAATCAGGGCTCCAAACGCTATTAGTAGTTTACCGTTCTTTCACACTACTTTTTAACCACAGCATATAAGATAAAGCCATCAACCACGCTGTAACTGATAGCATTCCTTACCGCAGCGTATAAAATTACACTGGATGTACATTAATAGGGTCATTAAGGTCTCCTCCCATAGGCCCTTCAACACAAGACATTTCGTGCCTAGTTAATGGTGTCCGGCTCTGTGCTAAGGGCACAGCGGTGACTTGCGCGTGCACTGGTCTGTGGTGAGGGCAGTGTGCGAAATATGTTCTTCCTCTCTCTCCCTCTCTCTCTCTCTCAACACTCTCCACATGTTAATGACTGGACAAGGTAGAAGGACCGCAAACAGGCGTGAACACGATAACTAGGTCGGTTTATTCCCTTTAGAGGCGCGTCACGCATTTGTTGGCCCCTAGGCCCATGCCAACGGGAGTATAAATAAGATCTTGGGGATTTCAACGGGTTGAGCTTCTGCTTATACGACAGTGCGGAGAACTTTTATGAGGAGGATTCCGTGTGAGTTGCAAAATGAATGCATAATTTAATTTTTATTTTGATTCTTCCAATGGGAGTAAATTATGAGAGAGAATGAAATTGCCATCTTTGGCACCTAGACATGTGTGTGGATACCTGACGGTGATGGATCATCTACTATACTAAAAAAAACTAAAAACTTTTTGCCGTCTTGTGGGAGTCCCGTCGTTTTACCCCATTGACTTGTGGCTCCGATTCTTGGCTTATTCCTACACAACTACTGCAAATGTGTATCTTGAATTGACTCACATGAACACTGAGGTGGGATAACAGCAACGAAGGCCAAC
The DNA here is from genome assembly GCA_902702965.1 of Spirometra erinaceieuropaei. NCBI lineage: Eukaryota > Metazoa > Platyhelminthes > Cestoda > Diphyllobothriidea > Diphyllobothriidae > Spirometra > Spirometra erinaceieuropaei. The sequence goes on along the minus strand of CACRXP010000188.1, from coordinate 142,393 downwards.
GACTGTATATAAGTAGGTCTATTGATGGATCAAGAAACGACCTGGACATAGACCAGGTTCGAAGTATTCGTTTTCAGCCTCATTGCAGATTCACCCACCTTCCCTAGTAAGTCACTAGGCGCAAGCTTCAGTTTCCGTATTGAATCCTTCAATGCCAAAGAAATTATCTTCTCTCCAACCACAACTGTAGGCTTTCGTCTCTACTTTCTACGGTATCCTAACCTTGAAGAAGGAGACACGATCGCCTGGACAGGTGCTTTATTAGCCGTTTACACTATCATTTTTCAAGACATCTTCGTTCGTTCTCGGGGAGATTTACAGGTGGATCCCACAGCCTTCACATACAGCGTTTACTGACCGGGCTGGGTGGTCTACTGTTTGATTACGTAGGTGAAAAACACTGGCGCGTCGATGGTTACATCCGCGTGAGCTTGTTATTGTCGCAAGCGCCAGGATACAGGATAAAGAATGTTCTCTTGTGTGTGTGTCTCCGTGACACCTGGTCCCCTGACGGTAGATGCGCTTGCCTCCCGCGGGGTATACAGGTGGTGGGCATAGCTGCCCAGTCGTCATCTTCGTTTTTTGACCCCTGTTGGGGTGTTGCTGTTGTTGGTCAAAAAGCTGGCAATTTGTTGTGTGGACCAGGGGGTGTAGAGTGGAGCGCCCAGGTGCGGGCTCGACCGTGCCATCCATCTGTGCCGTTTCCCACCTCCGATCTTCTTGACTCTGCCTTGACACCGGGTCCAGGTGGGAAGTGGGAATGGGACAGTGCGGTGGGTGCTGCGCAAGTCTACTATCAATATAAGCTAATTCACGCGCAAGTCATCGTGTCTGCTTCACCTCCCAGTGAAGCACACGGTGGACAACGTCCGCAGCGACGGTCGAACTGTTGTGTATGTGTTGAATGCAGTATGGAGTGCTACATGTCTTCAAGAGAGTAACATTCTCTGTACCACAAAATTATGAGGTCGTCCGACGATTTCCTGGAGTTTTGTGATGCTTGTTGGGACCTATCCCTTCTTGGTGTGGTTTCCACTTTATACACCACCACCGCCACCTCCTCCTCATCCTCCTCCACCACCTTCTCCATCGTCTCAACATCTGCCGCTCTCCCGTCTGTCATGCCCGTCAACACTAAGCACAATCCTGACACACCAAAAAACACCAACACCGCTATCGACGACACCAAAGATGAGGACCTGGATTGTACCTGTCCTCATTGCGACCGCACCTTCATCTCACGCATCGTTCTGGTCGATCACTTGCGAATCCATCGCACAGAGACTGGTGAACCAATGTCTGAAGCACCAACCAACACCCACCGCACTCGGCTTCACTGCCCACATTGAGCCCGCACTTTAACGCATCGCATGGGCCTATTTGGCCATGCGGCAGACAACCGTTGGATGCACCATACAATAACAACCACCTCACCAGCATCACAATGCATATCAGCATCACCCACCACAAGCATCCAATTATCACCTCCTGCGCAAGTAGGAAGTGCGCGCCTCGACACGGTCTCCGTGCGACTCCTGCTGCATGTGTGACTCAAGCCTGAGACTATCACGGCGTGTCAAGCGCCGTGGCTTGGAAGGCTGCTGACCTGACGCTCCAACTCAGTCCACGCAGTCTGTTCAGTTGTGTGTATGTGTGGAGTGGCGGACTGGTGGAGCTGAGAGCCAGGCTGAAACGGCTCCCTCCAAACGTGACCACGCATGTGAGATGTATGCCGCTCAGCCCCCGTTATGTTACACCCTTATCCTTGCAGTTAAGGGGCCAGGTCGTGCATGTGGCGCGCGCAGACACGGTTACTAGACTATGTCAGCCATCGCGCCAAATTCCTGCGTCAGTCAACTGACGAGCTCGGACAGTGGTTGGGAAATGGGGATGGGAAGGGAAAGTGAGGTCGACGACTCATCGCATTCTCCTCACTATAAACAATCTGACGCACTTGAAGCTGTCACGACACGCTAAAAGCCGTGGGTTGGAAGGTTGCCAACTGGCGGGATAACTTGGACCTCGAAGTCGGCCCAGTGTTGTGTGTTTGTGTGGAGTGGCCGGCTGGTCGTCTGAGTTTCAGGTTGAAATGACTCCTTCTTACTGTTGCCTTTTTGACATTCGCACTCCGTGTAATCCGAACCGGGTGTGGCGGCATGCCAAGGTGTGCCTTCGGCCGTGCCAGCCTCCATTCTTTCGTCGTTGTTAGTTAAAATAGTGGTCAAGTTTGCTTTGTGAACCAGAGGGTGTAGTGGAACGTCAAGATGCGGGCTCGACCGTGCAATTCACCTGCGCCCTCACCCGCCTCCGGGTTTCTTGACTCTGTCTTGACACCGGTCCCAGGTGGGGATTGGGGTAGAGAGAGTGCGGAAGATGCTTCGAAAATCTGCGAACACTATAAACTAATTCACGCGCAAGCCATCGTCCCTCCTCTTACACTGTTGTGGAGCACACGGTGGAAATCGTCGAACTCGACGTTTGAACTCTCGGTGTGTTCTTATTCAGTTTGTGATTTGTGTTTTCCTGGGAAGATAAAACGACCACTGATTTTTATTAAACATGTCATCTTCACGTGACCAGGAATGTAATAATTTGACTGTTTTATAAATCTTTGAGCTACTTTTTCATGAACAGTATTCATCGATTCCTCCCTTAGGCATACAGTTCGTTCAGTGTCGTGGCTTTAGTGACGTGTACGTTGCAGTTCAACAGCGCTGCGCGTTTTGCGAACATAATGTCATGTGGCACGGCAATGAAGACGACAACTGACCACGGGCAGTTTTCATCTTCGAAAAGCCTGCCAGCTCGTCGGTGCTTTTTATACCTACAAACTGTAGGCGCACTAGAAGTCGATCCACTGCCTGCAAAAAGAGTTATTATTGGTGGTTTTCCGCATGGTCGACAGCGAATATAAATGTCACCGTCGTGCGTCAACCAGTACGAACTCCACATGTCCCGCTCCATTATGTTTGCACAACACATAGCCTTTCCTGCTCATAACGCAATACTTAATCACCAAACCCTCGTCGACTTTCCCCTCGTCTTCTCCAGCCTCTGTGGGGTAGACTGACGGCTGTTATTGGGAGCCGGAGGGACTTTTGTAAGCGATTTTGTCGGTGAGGGCTTCATATTTATGAAAGCAATTTACTGAATCGAATGCTTCAAAATTTCCGAGTTTATCGAGAAAGGACTCCATGTAATTTATCGCCTTGCTGTACTTCAGTGCCTCAGTGAAAGGAGGCAACCTGTTTTTCAGAATCTGCGACCGTCTGTGGCTCGGGATTATGAGTGACCACAGGGGGTTTCACACCGTACTCTTTAGAATTAGTTCGTGGGGAGGCAGACTTTCGCAGCATCTACCGCACCCTCACACCTCCCTTCCACTTGGCTCTGATGACAAGACAACGCCAAGACGATTTTCAAACGCACGTAGCTCCCATTTCGGGAAAAGCAGCTGATTACACGCACCCGCCCACTCACTACCTATGCGGACCACTTTGCTAATATTAAGATGTTTGGGAAAAAACTTCCAAAGTGTGGGCTGTAAGCCTCCGGCATAGCGATGCAATATGCCTATGTTAATTAATATACTTTCGGCGACGCCCGGATTACTCGGTTTCTTTCGAATCCAAAACATTTATTACACCCTGCAAACAGTCAGTATGACCCGCGCCACCGCCTGCAAACAAGATTAAAACTCCCCATTCTAGTCTGAAGGTAAGAACGCGTGTATGATCATGGTGGGCCCCCAGACGCTCATATGAAAATAAATTTTTCTGGACGTAAGACCTAAGTTCCGGAAAACGACTTCGACTTTGACGTATTAAGAGCGTGTATGTACAGAGCTATGCGTATGTCTTCATCAGCTTTAAAGCTGCGAAATTTTGGCTATGCAGACACCGATGTCAGACGTGATTACGTCGCATGTAAATTGTCCTCGCACACAGTTCAACTTTCAATTCAGCCGTAGTGAGAAGTGCTCAACAGCCGGAGTTCGTTATCCTGACTAGTTTTTATTCGACTGGAAAATATACAACTTAGTCTTCTTGTGTGAATTTTATTCTCCATATCTGCCACGCAGCAATAAGCCCAGCAGAAATACTTATATTTCACTCTCCAGCACTTTGGAGGGCTGCATAAGTGTCTGGTATTGTGATACACCGTTAAATTTGTGTTGAAAGTCTGGAATTTCCGAAATAGTAAAAATATATTCATCCGCCTTTCCGTATCACCTAGTCCACGCCCGCATGTTTCCTTTCTTATCAAACATGTCTTCTCTAAGAGCCTTTTAAAAACGAATTAGCGAACACTGCACATGTTCTTGGATTGCAACGTACATATTAGTGATATGCCAGTGCACTAACTGTTCAGGGAGGACGAACTTAGCGAAAGGAAGTTCTCAAGCCATGATCTTTGAAAATACTGGTCTTGCTGATCTCTCCGGAGGGCATGGAATCACGATCGTTCTAAATTTTGATTGCGTTATGTGTTCTGTCGATCCCACGGAAATACAGAATCGTACCCAACACAAATATTAGTTGAAATATACTATAATTAGTTACGGCCATACCTCTTTGTTAGGGCCAGGATGCACAAGCATTTCTAACTGGCCTGGACAAGCCTTTAAGCGTACACAACTCCCGCCGATTCCTTGTAAGAATCCTTGACCTTGTAATGCTAGAAAGTTACCTCGGCCTAACCTTACGCGACTGAACTTTATAATGACCTCATCCAGGTCCTCGAGCGACTGCACAATCCGCTCATACAGCATCTCTCGGAATTTCGGCACAATAAAACATAGAACACGCCATCCCGAAATGCGTGGTGTTTGAAAAACTGGGCTGCATCACCTTACATACCAAAAGATTCGGCAGTCGAAAACATACCTTCAAAGTACCGTTAGCCTGCCGCAATTGGCTTCAACCACTAACTCTAGGATGCTTGTCGACAGAGAGCGCAAAACTTCCTTATAAAGACAGCTTGGCGGCCTCCCCAAAAGAACTTCTAATCAACCCGAAGACCCGGGAGGACCTTGTTCAAAATAGCCAGGCCTAGTTCTATGCCGTCGAAAATGGAGCAACCAACTGTGGAGGCATCCGAGGAGTAGCTGCTAAAATGAACATAGTGGCTTCTAAGATTCACGTGCCACGGACAAACGACGCAAACATCCAACCTTGGTCATTGCGTTCAAATTGCAAATGGATACTCCGGGGACGGATCGACCCCAGTTCCAATGCACCATCAACATCACCAAAGAGCCTTCCGTCCAGCACAAGAAATAACAGGGAATAGTCTCCTGTCATCCTGTCAAACAGTACAACTATCGTCCTCCCACTAACAGTGAACTAAGTTTCAACCTCCCCCGTTGTGGCCACACGCATCAGCTTGTTGGCGCACTTGGAAATCCATCGCTGCAAGACCTGAAACCACTGTCGGGAGCCACTACGCACACTTGTCACTTGCTCCTCGTCTGTCCACACTGCCTAGTTCATTCGGCCATCGTTCGGGGCCCATTCGGCCATATGCGTCTCCATGAAACTCTTCAGTAAAACGACGCACTCCAGCCTCCATCACAGCACCGCGTTCAACCCACACAAACCCACCTAGGCTGGGGAAGAATCCTTCTCCACAACACACGCGTACGTGACAAAAATCTCTAAACACTACGCAACATTCCTGAGGCAAGCATACAATCAACATTACCAAAGCCGATATGGAGCACGAAAATCGTAAGGAAAAGCATGCCGTGTACTGGCCGCTAAGCCCTGTCGGTCACCGCGCCAAACTGCAGCGCCAGAAGGCTGATAGGCTCGTACGGTTAACCGATACAGGTGGAAGGGAAGTGGAATCCATCCTCGTAGGATATCAGTGAATTTCTCAGTACAATAAATCTGCCGTGCTTGAGCCTCTAGTCACTCGTGTTCCCAACCGACGGGATAACTCAGTCCATTTGAGTTCTGAGAGGCAGACTGCAATGACTCCCCCTCAATGTGACCTTTATGGCGCCCTCACTGATGTGAGATTCATGCCCCTTTTACAGAAGCCGGATAAATGCTCTGCAGGCCACATCTTCTGTGGCATGCATAAGCGAGCTGTTTTAGCTCTGTCATCACAATCGCTGCATCAATGGACTAACCGGCTTGGACCGCGGACTGATATCTGAGAAGGGGAAGAGAGGATGAGGTCGACTTGCTCAGCGCATATTTCGACGAGCTGGAATCTATCACGGTGCTCTAGAAGCCGTGCCTTGGATGGCTGACAACTGACGAAATTACTCGATGCTTAGGCAATGGCCCGTTATAAATGTGGCCTTCATGGCACTTCAACTCGGTTGGCACCCGATCCGCTCATTTATTTTTTTCAAATCTTGGTCCTGTGTGCGCGGAGCTGGGGGGTGTTATGGCACAACTGGGCTCCGGTTTACGCCTTCAGTCACCTGCAACAGACTCCGTAACCAGACTTGACTCTATATTGATATCGAGCCCAGAAGAGCGAGGGGTGTGTGGTAGATACAGCACAAATCAAATATCACTATAAACTAATTCTCGGGCAAGTCACTGTCGCTGCCTCCAACATGCCGAGGTACACTGTTGACATCATCGGCAACGACGATCTCAACTGTCACTTCCACGTCAGTGGTTGCCGAAATCCCAATGATTTCAACTCGTCGTACCCGCGTCAGACAAGCGTAGCTCAGCAGGGACGGCAAGTAGACCAAGTTGAACCCCAAAGAACTTCGCGAAGAAAGGATGCGGAATCGGCGATTCCCACACACGCCTTTATCGGCGACGTAAGTCACCATCCGAGACACCAGTCGAAAAATTGTGGCGGGCCCCTATTCCAGCAACACTATGCAAACACGCTAATCTTTCTTAGAGCAACTGTGGCTGGTTTACATTCGCCTTATGCTGAAGGCCGAGAGGAGTCCGAAAATTTAAAGAGATACCGGCCCGCCAGTCTGACCTCTTGGGAAAACGCGACAATAAAAAAGTCCCACTAGTTTACGCTCATGTCTGCAGAAACACTTCCCGGAGAGGGCCAAATAGGATTTAGATCGAAGCGCGGCATAGAAGGCCAAGCGCTTGGACAGTCACAGTGAATCTTCGATGTTTTCCAAACGATGCAAATAAAACATACTGCACTCGCACCCTTGGACTCCTTCAAGGCCTACGATATTGTCGGACGGGGACACCTTGTCATGAAGGATAGTCGAAAATGGCACTTCTTCCCATTTCAGTTGCCGTAGACACTTTCGGTTTCCAAAGTGAACCAAATTAGTCATCTTAGTGACCGGGCAGAAAGTTCTTATCAGGGTGCGCAGTCCCACAAACCTCGGCGTTACTGCTCCTGATCCCAATCAACTACTTGATTAGATGTAAATGAAAGTGACCATCACGGGCCTGCAGGCGGAGCGGCCAAAGGTAAAATGTTGTAGGTTGTTTCGGGACACTATTTCTGGCTGTTTGATCTCGACGATTTTCTTCTGGTTTCCACAACGGTGCTCGGAATATTTCCACTTCTACCCCCTGCTCCGTCAGACTGTTCAGTATTTCTATCGCCCGAAGCTTGAATGCCCTAGCCCCTCATTATGAGAAACTGGTCTCAATGGAAGACGGTGGAACACCATCTACCGGCGTAAACAGGCACTGGTCACAAAGCGCCACTTAATGAGTCTTGGGGGGTTAAAACGTGGCCACCAAACCGGCTACAACCGTCCAGGGCGCGTACTCCAGGATCAACACGCAGTAGGCAAATGACTGCTTACCCACAGCCATTCAACAAGCCCTCTACATGTTCAGGTAAAACACGCTAAGTATTTACAAGGACGGTCAAATGCGTCAATCGAATTCAGATTACACTGGCCCTCAGTTACAAACAAAGAAAACGAAAGAGGGTAATGTAAAGCCGACCGCAATTTATGCAGAACAGAGGGAAGAAAAGGCTTCGGTGAGATGAGTGGGGGTATGCCCACGGTAAGCAATCTAAAAAAAGTTACTTAGGCGTCATTAACTTGTAAACATGCGGTGAAAGTATGAACCAAGAGTGTGCTTCGATGGTGGGAATGGAGTGGGGGGGGCGATGGGAGAAATCAGTCGCCACGGTTTAAGGCAGTATAAGTTTGAGTTCCAGACGGCTGAACCAAAAGGCGTTCAAGGGCCAACAAGAATCAAAAAACTAGTTGGCTCTCAGGAGAAATGAGCGGGAGAATGTAGAAGCGGTTGGTTTTTACATGTACTAAGGCCTGAGGCAGTAACGCGAGGGTGTAGGGGATGCAGAGGCCGAGGGGGAAAAGCGATTCCAACCTTAAGACATAGGGTTGGCGACTGAATAGACAACGCAAAGTCGGCGAGGGTATGCAGTGCCGAAAAAGTCCTGTACCAGAAGGTGGGACAATGTGCGTTCATCGGCGTAACAGGATTGATGGGGAGAATGGAGAAGATTGCTTTCGCCGAAATGCTGGTTCAAGAGAGCACGAGACAGAAGTCAAGAGCAACTGTGACTTTATACTGAAAGTAAAAGTTGGGATGTGGTAGGGGGGAAGAAAAGCTCTCGCGCATAGGTGGGTTTGAACATTTGAAAAGACGGTAAGATCAGTTCTAAAATGGCGGTACCGACCATAGTGGGCACCATCCTGGTAGTTACTGCCCAAAGAAGATCATGCGGAAGAGAGCGCCAAAATTTGCCCGGATGGATGTGGGAATCATCACTGGAATACTGACTGGGCTGCTGGCGCCGCAGACGTCGCAACCGGTGGTCTGCCAAAGTCGCCAGGCAATTGACGGAGGAAGAGGCCACAGTTGGGATGCTGGAAAGGTTGGGTGAGAAAGTGTTTCTCCTGATCACTTTTGTAGATTGGGTGCGTGCGGTAGTGTTCAATTAAGGTGTCGATGCTGGGGAAGACCTTTTGTCCGATGTGGAATTTGCCGCCCTCTACGTGCACCTTGAAGTTTCGATTTTTGCTGCCCGCATTCATGGTTATCGTCAAGTCCCCAGGCTAGAAAAGCGAAAGGGCATAAAATCACATTATAACAGGCGTTCGTAGTCGCTGAGACAATCTGACGAGACAAGACTAAGTGAATTATGAAATAAAGACTTATTCCGTGTGCCTGTGTCAAACTGTCCAGGCAACGCTTGCATACTTGAGCGAGTTCGCGGTACCTCTATCCTACATCTGCAAGGGTACTCATTAACAGAGTAGACAAGTTTTCATGCCCAAGGCGCAGCGTGTCTGGAGGATCCCAAATTGATTAAATTTCCTAACTTGTGGCGGTCCACTTGATTAACATTCTCATGGTAAGTGCAAATCATCCTTCCTCTTTCTCAGGTAAAAATAACCCAGTCGTTGGGCGCCAAACCCACAAGCTACAAACTCGTCCTATTAGAGGAGCAGATCATGTATGAGTCCATTCGAAAGGTCGTGCAACACATGACGAGATGCCGCCGACTTGCCAAGCCAAGGCTCGCGGGCAAGACAGACGAATCATGATAAATTCTGACGTTTGATCAGACCGGTACTATCATAGGCTGGAGGAACTAAGACTGAGTAAAAGCAATGAGGAACATGACGTTGCTAAGGTCATAAGTCAAACAAGGAAGTTAAAATACTTAAAATAGGTAACACGATATCGAATAGCAAGGAAGTCAATAGGCGAGAAAATTGCCCAAGTTTGATAGACCTGTGTGAACAAATAAGGCCCAAGGCGTTAATTTCACCAGGGAGACTGTTCAGATTACCACCACGGTCGACTGTAAGTGGAAATATAATCTCCTAGAAGAGGAACGTGACCAACATAGAAAAACATGATAGTCTGGTGGCTAGAACGCAGGAGTGGACGACACGAGCAACCGGCCATTAAAATCAACCGATGAGTACTTTTTAAAGCTACAACGGCATGAACTTTGAATATATCGAATGGGGTAAATATTGAAAACTCAAACGACTAAGTATAGCGGACAGCGAAAGCCGTCTTGTGCACCAAGATCTGCAACGATGGCCATTGGGTGATGACTTTCAGCCGAGACCTTCTTTGCAGCTTTGCAAATAACCGGAAGTTCGGATGTACCATTCACACAATGAATTCCAAACATACTGTGAACCAGCAGCCGAGTCCAGGGGGCCGTGTTCAGCCTCGTCAGTGTCTCTTTCTTGAGATGGTCCCACTGATGGAATCTAGGGTGCGCCCACGACTGGAAAGTCGAATGATGGTAGTGGTCGGCGCAGGCCCTCAGCAGATGATCGTTACCTTTGTGGTGACGTAATACGCGAGGACCAGTCGCTACTTCAAAGTGGCGTGATTGGTGCTTCCCCTGACATTGCGGTCACAGAGGGCAATCGATTTGTCTGCAATCGGCACAAAACCGCTGAGGGCGCGTCAGATTTTGGCAGGACATCCCCCTCGTGTCGTCTTTGATTCTCACTGGTAGATTGTGGGCGTCGACCATGTCAGCCGATTAGTTTGCAGTACGGCATCTCAATGGCGTTGATACCACGGACAAGAGTGGATCATTAAAGGAAAAGACCAGGGATAGGGCGACTGGCGGGGGCAGTGACATCCTTGTCTATCAGAACTGTGGTCTTTACCAAACATTCTTGAAGTATGCAAGAGACAGGCTTGTACAAAAGAAGTTGACAGGCTTTCACTCGTGAACTGCTGATTTTAACATTACTGGGGGCTGTCTGCAGACGAGTAGCATCACACGTTCCAAAGTCGGTTTGAAAATAAAGTAATTCAGAGCAAAAATGAACGTCTCGAAACTTGCGCTAGGGGATGTGCACAAACGCACTTTAGAACTAACACGACGCACCAACGTCCGTAACTTGGAAGATAGCCAATTGACGGGATACCTCGGTCCTACTCAAGGTCAAACGGCAAAGATTCCTACTTAATGCGGTCTTTATGACACTTCAACTTATGTAGGATCTGAGACCCTCTCACTAAAACCCAGGAGGTGTGGAGTTAGGAGCCAGATCATGTGTGGCACATGAAGACAGGCTGTTTAGCTTCCTCAGTCATCGTAACGCAATGGACGCGGAAAGACAATGAGGCAGACGAGGCAAGAGGTAAAATTTAAGTCATGACCGTGCTTAACTCGTGGGTAGTCGTTGACTTCGTCGTCTGAGAAGGCAGAAATATAGTTAGATAAATGGCCTCTCAATTTAGGCAGAGTTAGCTTAGGATCGGCTGAAAACAGGACTGTCTCAATGGACCCGCAATTCTATAGATACCCTATATGTGCATATCTGCCCTCCTTTCAGACACTACCTCACTAGAGACAAGAAAAAAAGGCATTGCTTCCCAAAGTAGTAGGCAGTGGGAATGGCTGTAACGGGCTTGATAAGGACCTCCTCGGCAGTACGCAGAGAAGATCCCGGGTCAACTTACATGTGATTCGCTATCACGAATGATAAATTCTCCCGGAGTCGCGAGGTTGTTCAACATGAATTCGCAGTCGGAGCGTGAAATGATGCCCCAGCACCATGGTTTCCTGGCAAAAGCGCTCGAGGTGACGGAGCGCGCAGCGAATGCCGCACGGATCTCGTCACCCCGTGGCAGGCCGGAGGGGACAACGGATGTAGAAGACGAGGGGACGCTCTGCGGGACGGTGACACTGGTGGTGGAGGAGGGGACCGACAGCAGTTCGTGGTTTTGCTGTCGGGAGGCGGAGGGGGCTACCGACGGATTGGAGATAAGACGTACGTAGTTTCGCGGCACCAGGCCAACGTTGCCGGATGCGTTGCGGCACCGCCACCAATCAGGATCATCTGCTGGCTTTTCCACAACTTCAAGAACTTCGTCCATTTCAAAAGACAGTTCTTCCACCTGCATACACGTAAACGAAAAATCAATTTGGCAAACATTTGTTTTCGGTAACTCCTCATCAGGCCAAAAAAAGTTACATAGAATTTGAAAATGTGAGAAGTTCACAGGGACTATTAACACGCATCGTTTCCACGCCACCCGCATGGCGGGGTCGGCGAGATATGGTCATTGGGGGTAGGGGGAGGGTGACAGGTATGTTTGTGTGTTTAGGGGTTTGGTGAGAAACAGGCAGCCCAACAAATGTATTTCAATGCGATATTTTTGGAAACGAAGAGCGTTTAAGGTGTAATTTTCGAGGCTGGGTCGCAAACTCGTTGTCAGACGTACAGTCAAGGTAGGCAAACTATTAGTTTTTCAACCGTGTCTGATTCAAAGTTCTATGATCCGCTGGATTCTCAGCCAAAACGCGTTTGCGGCATTCTGTTACCCCGTCAGGATCGTCTATTTTCACCTACACTTTTTTGGAAACATTTTTATGTGGCATACAAGTTGATACGCCTACTGACGCATACCTCGCCTTTAAGACCTCCCGGCCGTCTTTACTGGGCAGGCGCCAACGATGCGAATTTTCTCCCATGCAAATGCGTGCCCCATGTCCAGTGTGTGCACAGGTACCTGAGAAAGATGGTTTCGCTCATCACTGCCAACTGGCGTCCAGGTGCACGGGTGGAAACATGTCCCAGTTCGGCCGCAATGGATTGAATCACAATTAATACATAGGATTTTGTATGTAAACTTCTGAGTGCATACAATAACTGCGGGTTTGTACGCTACCTTTATCTGTTGTTTTTTTCAGCTGTCTTTTGACAAGCTCAGATACAATTTAAACATAAGTTATAGTTCGTTAGAAGACTGGTTTTGGCGCCTGGGTGGCTGCAGTGTAGAGAAGGCCTTCTCCTTTAGCGCCTGCCAATAGAGCAGGGCCGTGAGTCCCTAAAGGCCAGGAACTCAGACGAGGTATGCATCAATAGGCGTATCGACTTAGATGATACATAGAAAATTCTCAAGGACAAGTGTAGATGAACGCGGCCAATTCCCACGGAGTGACGCGAAATTACGGACACATTTTGATTCATGGAATGTCGAGTCAGGTACGGTTTGGAAGCCAGCAAATCTTCTACCCTGAACACACGTCTGAGGAGTTGGAGAATTAGTTTTTCGATCCCAAAGAATTCTAGCACTTTTATGTTGGTGGAAGCATTTGAGAGCACAGAAGTGGTTAGGTTGGTTAATCGAGCATAGACCCTGTTGGCCAACCACTGATAGCAAAACGAAACACCTGAAGACCAAAAACACTACAGACAGCGTCAAACAAATGGTCGGAAAGAAAGTAAGGCGAATCATTTAGGAGAGGAAACTTGACCTGATTCCTGGTGAAGGGATAGAGGGTGAGGACAGTCTCCATGAAGGGCTGAGGCGCAGGCGCTACAAGCGACTTGGACATGGCCGGTCGACCTGCCATTTGCTTGCTATCCGGTTGAGTCAGTGAAACCGCGGTAACTGGAGTCTGACCGTCAGCAGTGGTGGGGAAAGGAACTGGCACAGAGCAAAAGGCCTGGCTAGTTTGTGGGAACTTGGGAGGGAGAACTGGTTGAGAGCTCTGGTTGTGAGACGGGAGGTGTGAGCCAGGTGAAATCGAAAACTGCGAGTGGTCGGAGACTTTCGCGGTGCGAACCAGGGAGTTGCTATTGAGACTGTTCGGCTGAGAGGAACTACTGCTCCTAGGATAAATGGGGGAGCAATAGGATTAGTACGACGGCAACTCTATAGGGAGACGGATGCCCTCGGAGAGGGGCAGGAGGTAATTCAGTCAGTAAAATACAGGTCGGCGCAGACGCACAGGTCGTGACGCACAAAGTGAGAACTATGATACTACAAGACACACTACATTCAAGCGCAACTAGCATGGACAGATGTGAAGTTGAGGACTTGTACTACTTGTAAGTAAAGTGAAGCAGTACAGGTAAAAAGTGGCACTGGAATGTTCACGACCACACATGGAAATGGGTGATTTGGCGCATTTTGCGCCTGCCACAACGGTATAATCAACGTGGCGGGTCCGCTGTGGGCGAAGAAGATAGCTACTGCCTTGAGTGGACTACCCATATAAGAGATGGGCCAAGTTATAACAGGCAATCAGGTGAGCCTATTCTATATAAATCCACTTTTTGAATGTTTGGTAGAATGCCCGGAAGAAAATGTCCGCCGAGGCACTACCCGAACAATACAAAGCGGACCACGCAATATACACTTGTCTAAAGAAACCATGTCCTAGCCTCCAGCGCATGTATCTAGCCTCAAACTGATTCCAACAAGCCTGACCCGCTTAGGTGCAAAACAGAAAGTTAGAATGGTGTCTCAGAAAGGAATCTCAACGAGTGAATGGAATATTTACAACTTCGCTATGGCATCATGGCTAGATTAAACGTGTGCTTTTAAGAGAAGTGCCCTTACTGCGAGTTCAGAGGACACTGCTTAAGAAGCGTTGAGCATACGCGATTGTCCCAGTAAATAATTTACGGTGCTGTCTTTCGCATGCGGCTGCGGATAGACGGAGTCAATAAAGAAACGGTCGTTCATAAGGGCCTTTGCATAACCATATAGGGTCCAAGGAGGTAAGGCACATTCCACTACGATTTCGGCTGGGAGGTGAGCTGAATCGAAGACATCAGTATTCTAGTTGACTCAGCGTTTGTCCTTAACGGTTTTTGGAACTCGCCTCACTACGGATGTTGAAGCCAAGAGGAGGGAAGTCTGCCAAATGACACTGAGCAAAGTATCCATCTACAAGACGTCATGCGCGACTTTTAAGTGTGTCCACGATTACAGATGGGACCTTATTCAAACAGAAGTGAAATCTAATGAAAATTCTATAGATTGGATTGAGAGTTTAGGGCACAAACGAGAGTTTCAGGACAACTAAATCGCATTCCCGCCTTGGACAGTCAACCCCGTCAAGGCATCCAAAATAACGACTATAGTTACAAACAAACAGACAGCATTTAAGGATAAACAAATTGTATCTCGCCATCGCGAAGAAAGGCTGGCCTTTTTATGTTCAACAGAAGTCTTGAAGCACCTAAATAAACGAGAACTAAGTCGGGAACCTCGTACCTAAGGGGCTGATTCAAGTGCATAGGGCAAGGAATAATGCATTCATCCGACACAAGCCCATACATGAGCTAATCCGATCTGACAGGTGACACTTAAATCCATACGTCAGAAGAAAGCGGCGAAATGTAGAAGTATGTGGCCCGAAGTTCGAAGAAACTAGTGAATGTAAATCCAACTCGAAGATATGACAACAATAGGGCAACAAATAAAACCGCAGAGCGTATCAGGGTCGTAAAACCACAGCAGGCACTGGATCACAGTAAAAACGATATTTTAGATGGCAGGTCTACGGGTTCAACGTCGACATGAGTGTGTGTCTGCCTGGTTGCAGACACTTTGCAACTTTACGAGTTCCCTGTTTGTCATTGAAAGTGTTCGAAGTGTAAACCACAACTCACGCTGATTCCTTTTTTAATAATTTTAATTGTCAAGTAACCCACAGATCTTGCACATTGAAGGAAACACGTTAAAGTTTCAGAGACCCGATCAGGGTCTGCAGCTTCTGGTGTACTTCAGGAAGCTTACATAATAGACTGGGGTTGGCCAATGCTATGGGAAGAACACTTGCATTAAAAGCCGTGAGCTTGAATTAATTATTCAAAATGAATAAGTGAAGTAAACTAACCCCCAAAGTGACTTTGACGTTTCTATGGCGACATAATTGGAGGGAAACCAGCCAGAGACTTGTGGTTTGCCTTCGGTGATGAGAACACCACGCCACCAGCCGTCAGAACTTTTCTCCAACACCCGCAGGTGGTCACCCCGCTGGATGCTCAGTTCGTCGGGATTGCAGGCTGTGTAAGCAAAGCGAGCTACGCAAATCTGGCGTGGACCTACGCTGCTAAAGCCGTCGCCCAGGGCACCTCCGAGTGAGGTTTGGCATCGTCCCTCTGTCAGAGGAGGCCCAGTCGCGTGGTAAGGTGTCGAGGGCTGGGCTTGTGGACTCCATAATCTCTCCTGTTCACAGCTCATCCCTGCATCTGCCTCGCATACGTACTGGCCGAAATGATCGCTGCCGCCAACGCCAGGGTGGATCTGCAGTCGGAAGCAAAGCGATGGCAATAAACAGGCAAAATGTGCTACGCAAGATAAGAAATAGCAAATACAAACTAGCCACCAGTGTCATTTTCTATTGCTAAGCAATCGGGCAAGTGATGACGGAAGAGGAGCTTTCCTGCTTCCCACTTGCCCTTTTTAAGCCTGACGAGCTCTCTTAAATAAAATTTGTCTACGACGTCGGCGTTCTGGAGCCAGATTTTTAGCTAAACGTTTGCAGGTGTTTACAAAAAGTTATAATACATTTCTTGTGGTACAAACCCGACTAGGTCGGTTAAATGACGAAAGGCCACTTCCATGCGGTCCATATTTTAAGGCGAAAGAGGAAATGGGACCGGGCCGAAAGTGCATGCCTACTATGCCTTCTTCGATAAAAAAAGCGATGCTGACTCATTGGAGGTTCGATTTAAAGAGGCACTAGGAAACGCAGGATGATGCTGGGTGCGAGTGGAAGTCAAGTTCGATAAAGAAAAAACTGCCAAAACAGCCGGAATTCATGATTTGATTATGTACCGCAGCTAAGTTTCCTACATGTAAGAACCCTATAGGCATCTGTGGGCATTGCTCTGACCCCCATTTTATCTGGCGAAGATAGCAACCTGAATGGCCTACAAGAAATTTTCGGAAGTAGACGATATTGACAATGGATAAAATTGTGCCCGATTGGGATAATGTAATGGCAGTTAAAACACTATGACCTGCTTTTGGATGGCAATATGAGGTTACATGAGAGGGCCTTTGTGACCCTCGTCGTCCGATAGCGGAGCTGGTCGCACGATAGAAAGAATGGACCTGGAACTAATCATCATCCATCAAAACGATAAAATCAATTGAGCGCTATATAAAACACCATGGTCTGTCCTGGTTACTGGCATTGCTGAAAAAAAAGCCCGCTAGACGAAGACAAAGATAAATAAATGCACCGAGCAGAAATGGCTGGTGAACGTTTTTTATCCAGCTTTCGGCTTTCCTTGTAGGATAATCCATGACAAAAGGACGAATAAAAGTGGTCTTTTAGATGCTTCTTGTCTTGAGTCAAATCAGTCCAAGGGCGGGCGGGAAAGTCGTAAAGTAGGGTTGTTCCTAGTGGTTATGCAGCAGGCGAGTACACGGAGGAGACAGGAAGAAAATGGGCTTGACAGAGCACTGTTACAACTTTTTATCCTATGAAAAGGAGACTTGCGTGCTGTAAGCCCAGTACACGAAGTGGTTCATAGTAGTATTTCCGAGGAGGGATATCCCAGGTTGAAAAAGCCATACTCGATTTTTGCAGGCACGCACCCGCTCTGGTAACATTCACAGTCTTGAAGAAATATCAACGACACAAGGGCCAAAACTAGATGTCACCCCTAAATGCAAGGTGGATCTGCCGGGAATAGTAGGGGCACCTGAAAAGTGGGACTGGTTTCGGTAAAACGGCAGGCTAACAGACGGCAAACCTCTTTTCGAGCGTAAAAGTTTCGCACCCTCCACAAAGCTATGAGTTCCTCCCAAACTTGCCCTCTGTTGGCGTTCGATTTAGAAATGCAGTTTTGGTGGATGTTAGCTAGGGATATAAATACTAGTCGTTGTGTTAGAATGTTAGAAAAGTTGCATAATAAGGCGAATAAATTAGGAATAGACAGCTATTTGATGAAAAATGGAAGAAAAGCATGCCAACGATAGTATCCGAAGGTATCAAATAAATTTACTGTTATCGACGGATGCAAGGCTACAGTGGCCTCCTAGGGAGTCCAGTGTTCCGTTCCGTTGTTTGAAGCAAATAAACAATCGCTGAATTAGCGTAACATAAGAATTTGTGGCCCTTCCATATTGCTACTAGACGTATATGGAAAGACACACCTACCTTACTACATCGAAATTGGGTTGACTAAAATGACACTCCCAAGCAGGTGATCTTTTCAAGGTGCCAATGAAATTAACAGACCCACAAAAGACGGACCAGTCCCAGTAACCGGACTTGACAGGAGAAGTAAAGGAGATTTTAAAAGGTTTGAATGATGTGAATGTGAAATACGGAAAGGCAATAAGCTCAAATAAATGAAGGAGCTCTACGCAGTCAGCTCTTGCAAGTAAAGGAAGGCTTAAATACGGCTTGGCCGACTCTCTAACCTGGTAGAGCAAGTGGCATACAACGGTGGTGTGCTCGGTTTGGAATTGGCGCAAATTGTGTAAGCTGCGTGAACCCCTCTTCCATAGACAGAAAAAATCGGCGGAACTGCAGGCCCAAAAAATCAACTTCTAACCTTTAAATTATGTGCACCGGTAGTGTAACAATCACAGCCACGTCGTCAACAACAAGCAACCAGGGCAGACGCTGCCTTGATGTGTAAAAGGAGTCAATAATGTTCGAATTGCCGTAACTAGATTTCGGACACTTTTATTGTCATTTAATAAAACAAATACGGACGCAAAACTTGCGAGTTGCGCTTTTTTAGCGCAGGTTTTGGTGAAGAACAGCAGTGTTGACCGAAATACAATTTGGCGGAGCAGAATAGGGCTGGTTTTTTCAAGTATGCTGTCGGAAGCGGTTCAATTAATGCGACGCAGTCGCTGACCGCCTGTCGGAAAGCAGAACTAATTATATTCTTGGCTTAAGATTAACGAGTAGGACAGCTGAATGTGGTAGTCAGGAGCCTTTTAAAAGAGACGCAAACAGGCACAGAACAAGCGTGTGGAACGCACCGATGTTTGGCTATGAACTCCGACACTTGATAGATGAATGGGAAACAACTGAGGGCGAGGCATGGGTCAGTAACCAGTGTGGTCTAGACCTTGGCGGTGAACATTAGGGAGTGAATCCACGATCAAGCGAGATATCGATTTTAAGTAACAGGCTAAGTTGGCGCAAGACGAAAAAGGGACGCCACAGATTAAAAAACAGCTAAAATTCCACTTTTATTATCCAATTCCATCTCTGCAGGGCAACAGGGGAAAGTATGGCAAAGTATTGTGCTCACACAGACGCACAGGGTCGTCGTTTATCCAAATATGTAAACAAGATTACCAAATCACGTCCTTAAAGACAGAATGTCTCCAGCTCCAACCTTGGAATAAGTAACGCAGGCAGTCAAAGAAGTCTCATTACCAGTTGCCATTTAAAGGCTCGGGTCATCAACGATAATGTTTGGTGTTACTTGGCAATTAGACGTTCCGAGGTAAGGATGGAGTGGATTTGGCCTTCCAAGGAATGAAAGTAGTAGCTAGAAAGTAGCTTTAGTAAAAGGGGCACAAAATGCTGAAGGTGGCCAAGACGCTTGTGAACGTCCGATAACTAGAACCGAGGTATTACTACTGCAGAAAATCCGGTATCACATCTGGAGTGGGAAATAACAAATGTGGCGTCACCCCGGTTAACTACGAGGGAATTCAAGGTTTTAGCGCAAGTTATGATCAAAGCGCACTTTGTAAGTCGCTTAATCATGTCACAAGTGGAAACTTATGGAGAAAGACTACTAATATGACAGCGCCGATATGCACGTTTTTTTACACCTTAATCTTCTGTTGAAGGTGCTCCACACAGTCTTCGCACTTGGTTACCGTTTCATTCTGTTCTCAATGCTAGTCACCTTTTGGCTATCCTTGACGGCACTAGTTGTCAAGCTGATTTGGCATGCATACATAGGGGGGCGCTCAACAACCAACGCTAAGTCATTGACGACTTCTTCGAATAGTTGTTTATGAACGGACACGGCGGTTTGGAGGCCACGGTCACTCTAGTGTGGGGAAAGACTAAATTTCCAAGTACATGGGGTATATTATGCCGTCGAATATAATCTTTCTGGAAAACAATCGAACGTGGATATCCTTACGCCATTTTGAAGGGATAATGTACAGAGAGGACGTCCACCGCGTGCCCCACGAAGTGGGCGTCGCATCAGTGAGTTGCGCGTGGACTAATTTATTGTGGGGCAGACTCTTACTACACTCTCTCCTCTCTCCCTCAATTAACTCTGATGGCGAGACGGAGTTAAAAGGACTGGAGGTGGAAGTGGGCGCAGTGCCTGACAAAGTTAAATAATCCATATACGCGTGCCACGTGCGATCTGCCCCCTACTGCATGTACCGGGATACTGTGCAGGCAGCTCCGGTTTCACATAGGTGACTGTCATAGAGGATACATTTAGGGGTCGCTGCAGCCTGACCGTCAGTTCCCAGAAGGGCTGAGGTAGCCGGTCAGTTGGCAGCCTCCCCGGCCACGACTCCTAGAACAATTTTTTTTTAAAATCTGCACATACGCACCTTCGACCTGTCAAGACAGCAAAACTCCAAAGCGCACGGAATGGTTTGGGATGAGCACAGTCCACTTAATTTCGAGGAGATTATGGGGTGGCGGTAGGAGTCTATTTGGTAAAATATGCAGGCCACTTAATTATTGAGGTTTGCGTAGTTTAGACATGAAAATATTACTAATGACCCGGGAAGCACGATGTTGATCGATGTTATAGGATTTATATGCAAAGATGGCCCTGACAGGTTGGGCTACTTCTTATGCAAGGAAGTGAACAAGAACAACCAATGACCGGGGGAATTCGCATACCAGAGAGACGGGATGTCGGAGGCCAATACACGCACACAGTTGACAAATAAATTACAAGGTTTGATAAAGAGTTTTGTATTCAAATTGGCATGGCGTTAGGCGTCCTAAACTTACGGGGACAGTTTTAAGAACAATTTCCCGGCTGGATCTCTAAATTCCCTTTGAAGCGGAAAAATATGAGATATAAGTCGGATGTCAGCAGCACGAACAGCAGACTCACAGGTTGGCCCGATCGAGGAGAACTATGGGACCGCCAGCTGGTCTCAGTTGCGTTGGTGCCCGTATGGGCCAGGGAATCCCGCATGTTGCGCGGATCGGTCACTGTGGGGACGTTGGTAGCAGGGGAGAGGCTAAGTGCAGTTGCATCGGCAGGCAAGGGCGGTAGGAGCGGAGATGGAGCTGTCTGGTAAGCCTGAGGCATGTTACCCGAGGAGGGAGGAAGAGCAGGTGGAACAGCGTAGCCGAGAGACTCCATGCTGGCCTTGGCTTCGCCCTGACCCGCAAACCCATTGGCTGAGGCCGCGGCGGGGGAGGCCAACTTAGAGGCTCTTCCTCCTGTGGAATGACCCGTACTAAAAGCGCCGGGAGTGGCTTCAGAACGACTCTTCCGCCGACCAAGCGTGTTCCGCAGACTCGAAAAGAGACCCTGAACAGATGCAAAAACGCTTAGATTCAACTGGAGTTGGACAGACGAACCCAAAAATGGTGACAATAGGCTAGTCTTCGTTACGAGGCGGCACACCGCTTTCGAAAATAAGCTTATACACCGTATAGGTGCTCGCTCTAAAAGTAGCAAGAATACAAAGGCGATAGTAGGGACCAGAACATTAAATTTGCGAGATCTACCTGGTTAAGTGATTCAGTGTGGTGAAAATGTCGTGGAAGAGAACAATAAGTTTAAAGATTTGTATAATGGCGAAAACAATAGTTAAGCCGACCAGCAGACTCCTGTCACGAAAGGAATTAACAGGCCGTGAAGATTAGAATGCAAAAGCGATGAAACGCAGCGATTTTGCAGTTTATGCATCCATGTTAATGCGTCGTTTGTTAATTGCAGGTCTGAAAAGTCCTTTAAAGACTGGTGTGCACAGAATCGGTCATGAAGGAAGTCTGAAAGTTGTATTGACAGCCTACATGACCCCGTTAGAAGAACATGACGGGCGAGCATGCTCTGGGACCCAGTTGGTGAAACTATTTCCAACATAGGTCATATTACCGATCGCGACAGAACGAGCCCGTGGCTCAAAGGTAAAGCGTTGGGCATAATAACGTCCGATGGTCAAAGAACGCGGGTTTAGGGCTCAGGTTCTGCAACAGGGGCTTGGGTAAGGATGGCTGGCACCATTAATAGTCAATTCAGTCCTCTTTGCTTTGCCGGTAATGTTAATATCCTGCCTCCGAGGGTTCTGGTATGAGCCCCAAGGCAAAACGGAACGAACATGTTCTGTAACCTGATCGGTGAGCGCCCATCTGTCATAATTGATATCCTCTATCACAACTGACAGGACAGTAGACCAATGGCTCAATGGTAGAGTGTCAAACCCCATGACCAAAGATCCTGGGTTCGAATCTCAAGTGATCCGCTGGGGCGCTCGTGTGACCTCTGTCCCCTGACCGGCCGTCGTTGTCGCTGCTAGGATGTTTCTGAAACGTCTGCACAAGTGCACTGTGGTCCATGGAATCGCCTCTTCTTATTCTTCGTCTTCTTTTGGGGGTGATGAACGGGATGATTTGTCTGGACCTCGAATCTTCACTCGCGGTGACATATATATATATATATATATATATATGGTGGAAAGGTAATACCGACAAAGACAAGGGAGACCGGAATGGCCATTTCTGGCTTATTAGCCGTCATCAGCCAGTCATACCCAACCCCAAGTGTGGATCACTTGAGATTCGAACCCGGGATCTTTGGTCATGGAGTTGAACGCTCTACCATTGAGCCACGGGCCCGTTGTCCTGTCGGTTGTGATCGGGAATATTAATTATGATAGTGGGCGCTCACCGATCAGGTTACGGAACATATATATATATATATATATATATATATATATTGAAGCGAAAATGCGCGTTCCCAGATATAACTGAGAAGATAAGGCGATCACAGGAACCACGGATTTATTTGCCTGACGTTTCAAAAGCAAACAAGCTTCCATCATCGATGATGCCCGGTGTCCAGGGTGTGCATGGCTACTTGAGACAGGTGGTCTCGCCTCTTCACTGCCAACTGGTGTTCGTGAAGGCGTTTAGAGGCGCATTTTCCAGTCTGGCCGCAATCGACGGCATCACACACATCACAAGGTATCTTGTAAACGACTTCTTTTTTGTCCTGATAGTTAACCCTATCTTTAGGGTGCACGTGCTGAGTGCGCAAAGTAGTCGTCGGTCGGTGTGCCACCTGAATTTGGTGCTTCCTTAAGTGCCTTTCAACGAGTTCAGACACATTTTAAATGTAAGGAAGTGCTCGCTAAGTTTTTGGTTCGGACGTCCGATTTGGACTACCTGACTCCTTTCTCTTCGGCTCTTTCTGCCTCATGCATCAGTGCACAAAATCTCTAGGGTATCTATTCGTGAAAACAATTCACACAAGAATTTTAGTTCGTCTTGATAGCCTTCTTCATTAGAACAATGTGTTTTTGCTCGACTAAGCACTGTTGACAGCACCGCGTTTGTGAGAGATTGGCTGATTGCTCTCGTAAGGTAGAATGATTTCGGCATAAGTGTCTTTACGGTAAACTGATGCACGTAGTGTTCCGCCGGTCTTTCGTTGTACGAGAACATCCAGGAAAGGCAGTTTACTGTCGACTTCCTTTTCGAGTGTGAACGTAATCCCCGGAATTGTTGAGTTTATATTGTCGTGGAGCGCTTCCAATTGGTCCTTTTTAACGACAACAAATGTGTCATCTACATATCGCAGCCACAATTTAGGTTTAATTAACGGTAGGGCCGTAGTCTCTAGTATATGCATTGTGACTTCGGCGACAAAACCAGAAATAGGGGATCCCATAGGAGCTCCTTTCAGATGCTGATAGCACTGTTGGTTGAATGAGAAGTTAGGTTCCAAACATACGTCTATGAGTTCGAGCACGGCAGTTGTGGGAACGTCTATATCATGGAGCAACAATAGTTTTTCTGTGCATTGTTTTGCCACATCTAGAGGTATCGATGTGAAGAGGGACACAACATCAAAGGAAACCATTATTTCATCAGAAGAGATTGTGATTCCCCTCAATTTCCCTAGAAACTCTGTTGAGTTCTCAATTGAAGGTTCGCAATTCCTCGTAAGCGGATAAAGTTTGTGGAATAACCACTTGGAAATTTTGTAGTTTCGTGCTCCGATTAATGATGCTATCGGTGCACTTAAGATGTTAACTCTGTTGGCGCATTTGCTCCCCGTCTGTGTCTGACGACGACCGGCGTCGAAAATTTGTACAATAAACTTCCTTTCCCAAAGAACATATTTGACTTCGACATATATATAGCATATATAATCGGACTATTTCGCCACCTTCCCCCGACACAGCGAACTGCAACCGTAATCCCTAACACCTCGACGTTGGATCACTGACTCCTACCCGCATGCCGGATCAACGATCATTAAGTCCACCGTCCGAAGTCACATTGAATCGTCATCCCCCCCTACCCTCTAACACAGGGAGCCGCAACAGTTAAATCTTCCCTCCTCCACCACAGACCCTAGCCTAATTATGTCTCCATCCCCTCTATCATACATTATTTGCTTACCTATTAGTGGCTGCCCTGTCGCGGCAACCAATTTGGTCTGACCATTTCACTTTCTCCTCTGTTTATTTCGTCTGACGACGGGTTGGTGTCACCAGCTCGAAAATTCACGAGTACAACTCGATTTTTTCCGACGAGCCTTCTATCCTCATATATATATATATATATATATCAATCAGGAATGGGCGCACACCGATCTATTGGCTTCACAAAGCAAACAAGCTCCGTATGTGTGGCAAAGGTCACGAACAGGCAACCAATTACCAGGCCGAAGTCGGCCAAGTCATAATAGCAACGAGGAGGGACGACAGAGAATGCGGGTAGATTGATACAGCACTGTTTCGGGCTTATTCTGCCTTCATTCAGCCAATCATAACCCTGACCACCAGCAGCTGCGACCAGAAACACAAACATGCGCACAGACGCACCTGGCGCAGTCGGTCCACCACTGAGGCCACCACTGAGGTGTGCGCCCATTCCTGATTCATAAATACCCGATCTGCAGCGACAGAGAATGACAGGTGGCGAGGCACTGATGAACTTCGGTTCGATGAAGTGCTTATGACCCATCTGTTAGGCCTCAGTGGTGGACCGACTGCGCCAGGTGCGTCTGTGCGCATGTTTGTGTTTCTGGTCGCAGCTGCTGGTGGTCAGGGTTATGATTGGCTGAATGAAGGCAGAATAAGCCCGAAACAGTGCTGTATCAATCTACCCGCATTCTCTGTCGTCCCTCCTCGTTGCTATATATATATATATATATATATATATATATATATTTCAAAGAAGAATGAGTCCTTTGGGAAAATGAACAAACTTTATTTCGTAAATTTTCGAGTCTGGTTCCCCAGCTCGTCTTCAGACGTGTAATAAGTGTGAAGAAACAGTCAAAATTTAAACAATGCCGAAAAAATCGATATTGCTCTGTCATGATTGAGAATGGGCTAATGCTGTGGGCTGATGTCACGTCGTGATTGGCTATTACCTTTTCCATCATATCGTCTGAAGATCTCACAGATGATGAACGTTTCGTCATTCGGAATAGCACTGTACAGGCCCTAAAGAACCGAAGCTACTTTTCGGTTTTGTCACGCGAGG